>VDFB02275931.1:0-30653 GCA_007258455.2 Sequoia sempervirens | reverse complement strand
CTGTCATAACAGCAATCCACATCTTTTTGCATTTCAGTATTGAGCTAGGTGTCATCATTGAGTTTTTCATTTACATCCTCTTGAGGATAGACACAAACAGTTTCACTGTTAAACTAAAAACCATCAATGGTTTCTTCATTGCAGTTGTTTTTGGTTGATCTTGCTGACTGAAATTCATTGCATACTTTATCATTTTCATCAAATACACTGATGTTTTGAAGAGCATTTCTCAAATCAAAAAATTCCAATGTCTCATTATGAAGACTTGCATCAACGCTACATTCACTTGTAGAATTGGCATGATCAATTGTGCCATAACATTGCTGATTGAACATATCCTCTGCAAAATATAAATTCAATTCATATCCCTCATCATGTTCTTGGCTTGAAAAAATTAGAATCCCATTGTTCCTTGCAACATCACACTCATTGCTTGAAGAGGAAGTATCATCAACACAATGTGAACTGAGATGATCATTTAGGAAGTTATCTGCATCATTGTAGCCTTCAATTGCTATAGAAAATCTGCTCTCTATTTTTGCATTTTCAGAGGAGATAGAAGAAACTTCAAATGTTTCATTTATCTCATCATGTCTTTCATCATTATGGCTGCAATTTTCAGCTAGGTACATTTATTTTGTAGGTTGTTCAAAGACAACTTCCTCATCACTTAATGATACATCATTCTTGTCTTCCACCTTGTCAAGTGTACACTTGTTTGTAGACCTCTGATCAATTGCATTCACATAATTGTTGCTATTATCAGCATGTTTACCCACAATGGAAGACAACAAACTTTGCACATATTCATTCCTCATTTTGTCCAAATCATCTAAAAATGTGTAAGTCATCTGCATACTCAACATTTTATAATCCTTAAACAATGCACTAGATCCCTCCTCAAAGCCTTCAAAATACATATGGATGCAATCTGTAGTACTAGGTCTCAAATTTTTAGGGACTAGTGAAAGAACAACAACAAATCTATGACTAAAATCAATGCTTGACTCTTCATTTTGTTATTGGATTTCTTTAATATTGTGACAAGGTTAGACGGCGCTCTTGCAAATTCTTCTTTGTAAGCATTCACTAGTTTATCCCAGCAAGGAAAAGATTTCTCAGGAAAACTTAGGTACCAATCCCTTGCTCTTGCCTCAAGAGACCTGACAAAAAATCTCATCCACATATCCTAATATCCAAATGAATGTTTCTCCATGAATCTAGAAAACCTTTGGACATGTGCATCTCCTTCACATACATTGTATCCATTAAATCTAGGCATCTTCTTATAGACTTGAGTTGGCATAATCTCAGTTTTGTAATCAACCCATGACAAATCTGATTCAACATACAATGGATCAAAGGAATTGACAAAAGGTGCATTAACTTGGCAAGTAGATACAGTATGATTGTCTCTTAATTAGGCTTGTATAGACATCTGGTGCCCTTTTTCCATCTCTTTAATTCCCCTTTCAAACACAACTTCCCATTTCCAACTAAACCTAGGCTTGTTAACATTTGGGTTCTTGTACTTTGGGGTGTCAAATGCTTGAGGATTATCAGACTTTTGAAGCTTCTTGACAAGCTATATGAACGTGTCTACTAGTATGGCTATTTTATCTTGATGATTCATAGATATTTGCAAATCAAGGCTTAACTAATTGTGCATAATCATTACCATGACCAAATGAAGGATTCATATGACAATTGCTGACATGGTGATAACCTGGGCTTGAAACATATGAGAACACAAATGGATGGAAACCCCTAGAATATACAAATTCATTCTAACCATCCACACTAGCAAATATTTGAGCACTAGACAAAATTCTTTCAATGGAACTACAATTACATTTAATATAACAGATCCAGCAAATGGGAGTGTGCAAATTCGATATTACTAGCCTTTCTATTTGTTAGTGTTAATTCACTCAATAGGGAACCAAAATATTTGCTTAAGATGTTCAAATATGGTTTTCAAACACAATTTTCTTGAAAACCAAAAGTGAAGATTACCTGGAAATGTTTCAGCTGCTGCAAATTGTTCTTCCTGACTAGAAATATTGTAGATCTGGAACTGTATTCACCTCTTCATCATTTTTTTTAAAAGATTCACCACCTCTTCATACAAGACTAAACTTCAAACAGTATGAAGTTCTTCCACAGATAAATTTCTTTCTGAGTTCCTTTCACCAGCAGAGCACCATAGATTATGAAACTTTCAAGTTCATTACAACAAATTCTTTCTCCTGGTTTGAATTACTTCAATATTCGAACCAAATTCAAAATGGCAAGTAATATGACTGTAATTATACAGTCTGCACTTGGAGATTCAAATTTCTCCCCAGCAGGGTCGCCATTCTATTGGTGTTCCAAATCGATCAATCTAATGAATCTTATAGACTAGCCACTTTCTAATGATCAGACTCAATGGTAGATTTAGCCAACTGACAAGATTTAGTCAAAGACTGAAATCTCTTACACTTCTGGCTCTGTAGAACCAAGGTGGGGCAACCTATACAATGCCTAAAAACTTAATTCACTCACACATAGACATTGCCTTTTTGTAGCAGATGATTCCCAATGCAACTACACCAAAGAAAGTACTAACAACTTCAAATCTGGCTAAATTCTTGGTATATCAAAACTCACTCAGCAATTGGGAAGCAGAACTCAACACTAAACCTCAACCAAACAAGGATTTAAAATGATTTTGAATTTAAAATGTTTCTGAGAATGCATTAAGCTGAATGACAAATCAATGCCTAATTCTGGGCCATGGAGTCAAATACATGAACAAAATTCATCACCAAATAAACTTCAACCAGTGGATTCATAACTGTTAATGCCTTACACCAACAGATCCACTCCTATTGTCAGTCAAATTATTCTTACCAAATCCACCCTACACACTTAAAATCACAATTATATGTTCAAAGTAATTTAACCATTTTCTTTGAAATAGACCCATGAACAAATAAAACAATCTCAAGAAAATTGAGATGTGTAAGAACCCACACCTGGTGGACTCTAATCAACCACAATTTTCTGCCCTTTGCTTGATATTCAATGTTTTCAGTGTTTGGGTTTTGCTTGAGTTTTTCAATATTTGTATGTATGATAACAGAGCATACTATGGTGCAAGTATCTAAGAATGAATGCTAGAAGAATAAGCTACCAATGCAATGCAGCTAATTTGTATTTTCAATGCAACAAATAACTTATGCAACCATAAATAAACACCTACAGCCACAGTGACAATATGTCAAGTAGTTGGCATACAACTAATAATGCTTATCAAGAGCAATGCTACCCATTTTCTCAACATTTATTATGAAATATATCTCTTCCTTCAATAATGTAATATCTCCTTACAATGCTTGTTACAAATCTGATATGACTGATTACAAATATTGCTAAGATGATTATGCACTTGCTGTTCTGGAACAGCGATTTCATTAATGCAATGATATGACTACAATGTATGACAATGCTGGATTGATCATGCGCCTACAACAACTACAAGATGCAAGCAACTGAATTGCAAACCTCGACCTATAATAGAGTATTACAGCAAAATGATCATTAATGTTTCAATAACCCTGACTATGTACTAATGCAAATATGACTCTAATCTCATGCTTGACTGAAACAATAAGGAACCTGAGAGTGTAAGTAGCCACTGTGGGAAGCTTGATTCTCCTTGAAGGTAAAAGCTTTGACTCCAATATTTGAGCGCCCAGCTTCCTTGAATTCCAAACAAGTCTCTTGAATTTATTTGAATTTTTTGAATGCCTCTTCACTGGAAATCGCATCACTCAAAGAGCCACCCCTGTTCTTGCAACTCAGACCAAGCTAACAAATTAATGCAGCCACTAAGATTGACCCAATGGCTCCAGATGTGTTCTCAACCTGCTTTCTTGTCAAGCGCTGGAATGATATAGAAGAATCGATGCAAAGAAGCCCTCCAAAGAATTAAAATCTGAGTATTGTAACTGCAGATCGGCCCTTAGAAATAATCTGATCAGAGGTAGAAAAAACCCTTTTTAAATACTCCATTTCTACTCTTACAGATTAAAGAATCCTCACACCCATACTATGAATGAAATCTGCAATCAACATAATCTTCAAACCCTTAAATGTTAGAATATACTGTAGCGTCATTGTAGCGGATCACTGTTCACGCCACTGTAGCGATTTACTATTCACGGGCACTGTAGCGACGGGCATTGTAGCACGGTTACTGTAGCAGCGGGTACAATAACTCCAAACTTGCAATTTTATTCTAACCCTATGTTGATTCTTCACTTGTAAGCACAAATATGACTCCTGTATGAAGCCACCTTACTTAGCAATCTTCAACTGATCTCTCACAACCTCAGAAAGCTTGACTCTGAAGAGGTATCGTTCTCCAAAGCCTGAAAAATGCACGAATTTGCAGAAACCCAATGAATGCTCAAAATCCACAATAATGAATGCCCAGCACTGTAGCGTGACACTATTCACGCGTACTGTTCATGTAATATCTCCTTACAATGCTTGTTGCAAATCTGATATGACTGATTACAAATATTGCTAAGATGATTATGCACTTGCTATTCTGGAACAACGATTTCATTAATGCAATGATATGACTACAATGTATGACAATGTTGGATTGATCATGCGCCTACAACAACTACAAGATGCAAGCAACTGAATTGCAAACCTCGACCTATAACAGAGTATTACAGCAAAATGATCATTAATGTTTCAATAACCCTGACTATGTACTAATGCAAATATGACTCTAATCTCATGCTTGACTGAAACAATAAGGAACCTGAGAGTGTAAGTAGCCACTGTGGGAAGCTCGATTCTCCTTGAAGGTAAAAGATTTGACTCCAATATTTGAGCGCCTAGCTTCCTTGAATTCCAAACAAGTCTCTTGAATTTATTTGAATTTTTTGAATGCCTCTTCACTCGAAATCGCATCACTCAAAGATCCACCCCTGTTCTTGCAACTCAGACCAAGCTAACAAATTAATGCAGCCACTAAGATTGACCCAATGGCTCCAGATGTGTTCTCAACCTGCTTTCTTTTCAAGCGCTAGAATGATATAGAAGAATCGATGCAAAGAAGCCCTCCAAAGAATTAAAATCTAAGTATTGTAACTGCAGATCGGCCCTTAGAAATAATCTGATCAGAGGTAGAAAAAACCCTTTTTAAATACTCCATTTCTGCTCTTACAGATTAAAGAATCCTCACACCCATACTATGAATGAAATCTGCAATCAACATAATCTTCAAACCCTTAAATGTTAGAATATACTGTAGCGTCATTGTAGCGGATCACTATTCACGCCACTGTAGCGATTTACTATTCACGGGCACTGTAGCGACGGGCACTGTAGCACGGTTACTGTAGCAGCGGATACAATAACTCCAAACTTGCAATTTTATTCTAATCCTATGTTGATTCTTCACTTGTAAGCACAAATATGACTCCTATATGAAGCCACCTTACTTAGCAATCTTAAGCTGATCTTTCACAACTTCAGAAAGCTAGACTAAGAAGAGGTATCGTTCTCCAAAGCCTGGAATGACTGAAATCTGCAAAAACCCTTGTTTCTCCAACTCCAGAAGTTCTCAGAGAGAAAAGACAAAATTTGAATAATCAATCAATAATCCATTCTATTCTGTCTTTGAGAAATAAATACCTCTCTCAAAAATTCGACCCCCTTCAAAAAAGCAGTTTAAATGCATTTAATAATATAAAATTCGCCTCTTTTGAACTTAGGCAATTTTATTAATAAATGGCGTCTTTTTAAATGAGTAATAAATACTCATTTAATATTAATTTTACTCCACTATTATAAAGTATTAAATACTTTATAATTCGCCATAATTAATATTTTAATATTTCACTTAAAGTGACTTTATAATATAAAGTCATAATAATAATTATTTAATTATTATTAAATGCTCCCTTATTCACCGTTTGCTCATCAAACTGTCAAACTGGGTTGAAACTGAGATTGCCAACTGAGCCAGGTGCCCTACCAAAAATAGTAACCCCTGTTGGCCTGACTTACTATAAATAGTAAGTGCCTGAATATCAGGCTGTGAGCCCCTGCGAAGGCCCAAACCTGAAACAACTGGAGGAGTAAGGTCCTGAAACTCTAGATAACTGCCAAGGAAGACCCTCTCATCACATTTGTCAGCCTACGAGGGTCAAATGATAGGCTAATCCTTACGAACTCTGATGCTCGCAAAAAGGGGACATTACAATCCGCCCTCCTTGAAATTGCTTGTCCCCAAGCAATCTCCACTGCAAAGAAACTCCAATCCTCGGGAGGCCCAAAAGAAGAATTGTGAAATGTCCCACACATCCCTAACCGACTCCTGTAGCACCAGCATAAACATAGTTGCGCAAAATATCCCTGGATCCCAAACCCGGAATGGAAGTCTGCCATGCCTAATACCCTCTGACTTCCTCTGCGCTACTCTGATCTCAACTTCACCGTGCCAGAAGTGGTGAAGCAAACCAATGGGACCCATCCAATACACTGTGCCCAACCTGTCGCCACCTGGATCCCAAAACAACCGAACCCCACATCCATTCGCCATATAGAGATAAAAATATCTGAAAGCGTCTATAACACAATATCTATCTACAGCTCCTGCTAAACTCCCATGGATGTGATAACTAACCAAACCATCATGCCAACTGACACCATAGTCATCCTGTAACCATGTACCCATAAGAAAATTTTGTGACATAGAAGTAGCAGACCCTGTTGGATACATATCAGCATGATGTATAACTAACAACTGTCCTTGCAAGTAATCCCCCACAAACAGCTGAGTCGGGCGCTCGCAGCCATCTTCTAAGAATACCCATCCCACAAAGGATGGTATAATCCCAGAGCCAATCCACACCGATGCATCCTCAAGTCCTCCGTGTGTGGATCCAAAGAAAAGTGATGAGCACTCCTCACTGTGTAGTCGCGGTAAAAAGCTCCAACCTCTGTCAATGGCTCATCACTAACAACACTTGAATCAAGCAGCTGATCCCTCTGATTCTGAAAAACAACAAGCTGGAATCCAAAATCAGCTGCATGGGATGAAGTGACAGATTTGCTTCCAAGAGAGGGAAACAAATCTATATGAGAGCCATACTCCCAACCAGATGACACTCTATGAGTCCCTTGTGAAGATGATGGAGTAACGTCGTGTACTAACACACAACTCTCAGGAGAATCCACCACAGCCACACAAGAGCTATCAACTATCGAACTTGCATCATTTGTCATTGTACTGACCACAGGAGAACCTAATGTAACATGTGGTCCTCTGCTGCTCTCAATCCAAGAACTCATCCCAATTGAGTCAACTGCCCCTGTATCTGGCATGGATGTTACCACATCCTCTCTACAACCCGTGGATATATGATCCTCACCGACTGCCACTATATGTAATTGTACTGTATCTGCAGTTGGTGGAGATTGTGTCAAACTCAACTCCACTGTAAGCATGTCCAACCGTGACTGTGAATCCCGAAGGGCCAACTGGGTGATCTGCAATGAGTCCATAGTCACCTCAAGCTCAACTGGCGAGGTAGAAGCTTCCGATGTGATAGTATCTTCACCCACTTCCATATTTGTGGGCTGCAAACCACAAACAAGCACTTCTGCTTCTTTCTCGATCCCTTCATCAATAGAATGTTCTGCTTTTTCTTTCATTGTTCTTCTAATGTAATTGACCACACCCCTTTTTCCAGGTTTCAAAACCAACACACAATTCAAGTAGCAGTCAAAAGAAACATCATTCCTGAACTCATCTGACATACTCTGATATTCTGCACGGAATATGCAAGCATCATGTTCACATTCCCTTATGAATTGTTCGGAAAATCCACTGAATTCCATTGTAGCAACTCAAATTTCTTTTTGTTCTCCCAACAGGATGGCAGGATCTTGGCTCTGATACCACTGTAAGAGACCAGGTGTCTCTCAACCCCAACTATGCTGAATAATAAAGTTTTTTGTCTTGTGTTTGATGGGTTTGTACTTTTCTTTGTGTTTTGATCATATATTGCCAATGGTTTGATACAACAATATAATGCAGCAAAATAGGAGATGTTGCAATAATAATTTTTTACTCAAAACTGAAATTGCATTGGAAATACACAGCTGAAAATTCCAGATTTTTATACCAGCTTAAATACTCATTATTTTCATAATGTATTGACAACCCAGTTCATAAAATAACCCCTATTATCTAAAACAACAATACCCAGAAAATCTAGGAGTTACAATTTATAAACTCACAGGGTAAACATGCCTTGAAACCCTCTGATCAGCTACAGCAGACTTCATATCAGCATACTGGCAAATTCTGGAAATGATCACAGCAAGAGAAACCCTCTCAAAATGTCGATGAAGCAACACCAACCAAGCACATCACTGTAGCGTTTTTACTGTAGCATGGGTACTGTTCACGCGTCACTGTAGCGCGGGTACTGTTCACGCGTCACTGTAGCAGCAGATCAATAACTTCTGATTTTTCTTCTCCAATGGTGGTTATTTCAACAAACTAAAATCTGCTCTTCAAACCCTTGATGATTCTCCTCCAATAAGCACAAATTCGACTTCTGTATGAAGCCAACTAGATGAGCAATCTTAAGCTGATCTTTCACAACTTCAGAAAGCTAGACTAAGAAGAGGTATCGTTCTCCAAAGCCTGGAATGACTGAAATCTGCAGAAACCCTTGTTTCTCCAACTCCAAAAGTTCTCAGAGAGAAAAGACAAATTCAAATAATCATCAATAATGAGTTCGATTTGTCTTGAAAAGAAATAAATACCTCTCAAAAATTCAACCCCCTTCAAAAAAGCAGTTTAAATGCATTTAATAATATAAAATTCGCCTCTTTTGAACTTAGGCAATTTTATTAATAAATGGCGTCTTTTTAAATGAGTAATAAATACTCATTTAATATTAATTTTACTCCACTATTATAAAGTATTAAATACTTTATAATTCGCCATAATTAATATTTTAATATTTCACTTAAAGTGACTTTATAATATAAAGTCATAATAATAATTATTTAATTATTATTAAATGCTCCCTTATTCACCGTTTGCTCATCAAACTGTCAAACTGGGTCGAAACTGAGATTGCCAACTGAGCCAGGTGCCTGCCAAAAATAGTAACCCCTGTGGCCTGACTTACTATAAATAGTAAGTGCCTGAATATCACTCTGTGAGCCCCTACGAAGGCCCAAACCTGAAACAACTGAGGAGTAAGGTCCTGAAACTCTGGATAATTGCCAAAGAAGACCCTCTCATCACATTTGTCCCCCTACGAGGTCAAATGATAGGCTAATCCTTACGAACATTGATGCTCTTAAAAATGGGACATTCTGACAAACCAAAAAGCAAGCAATATTAAAGCAAATCATCCTTTGAAGAAAGGATCTCGATTGATGAAGCCCCCTACACCTCCTTCTTGTTTTCCACCTACAGATAGCCATCCTTTTATGTCCATCCCTCAAGAGCAAACCGTGCCCTTTTCAAATAAAAGATCTAAGGGACCAGTTGGAAGCTTCATTTCAGAATGAGGCAAGAGAGATTGCTGATCAAGACATAGCAAGATGTCTCTATGCCAATGGATTGGCATTCAACGTTGATCGTTCACCATATTGGCAAAAAATGGTGAAATCTATTAATGAGGCTCCAAAGGGGTATAAGGGCCCAAGTTTGAAGGTGTGTTGAACCTTATTGGAGAAAGAGGTGAAACATGTAGCAGACTCTTTGAAGCCCATAAGGGATTCGTGGATCGAAACAAGGGTGACCATCGTTTTTGATGGATGGAAAGATGCAAAAAATTGCCCATTGATCAATGTTATTGTCGTGTCCCCTAAAGGGGCAATGTTTTGGAGAGCAGTGGATTGTGAAGGACAGGTGAAGGATGGTCCATTTATTGCTAACATCCTTTGTCAAGCTATTGAAGAAGTGGGCCATCAAAATGTTGTGCAAGTTGTAACCGACAATGCAAAAAATTGTAGGGCTGTTGGGTTATTGATTGAGGAGAAGTATTCACACATTTTTTGGACACCTTGTACTGTCCACTCCTTCAATCTAATGCTACAAAAAATTGGAACCAAAATTGAGTGGATCAAACAAGTGTATGCTGAGGCCGAAGACATCCAAATGTTTGTCACCAACCACCATATGACACAAGGCATATTTAAACAATTCTCAAAATTGGAGTTGTTGAAGGTAAGTTAATTCTCAATATTTTTAATTTTCTTTTAATTTTGAATTTTGATTTTATAAATTTAAATTATATTTTTATTTTTATTTTTATTTTGAAACAGGTTGCTGAAACCTGTTTTGTCTCCAACGCAATTGTGTTGAGACAACTTATGAAGGTTCATGAGGCACTCTGTAATATGATCATCAGCCCCAATTGGTCTATATGGAGGCAATCTACCACTAAAAGGGAAAACAAGGTTAAGCAAAGGATCCTAGATGATGGTTGGTGCGATCGTATTGAGTATCTCGTTAGTTTCACTGAGCCCATATTGTGCATGATCCATTACACTAACATAGATAGACCTTGTTTGGGCAAAGTATATGATGGTATCGACTCAATGATTGAGAAGATGAAAACCATCATCAATGCAAAAGAGGAAGATCCTGAAGAAAAGTTCTTCAAAGAGCTACATGAAATCATTGTAGATAGATGGAACAAAATGGCCACTCTATTGCATCTCCTCGCTTTTGCATTGAGTCCCAAATATTATAGTACTGAGATACTTTTTGTTTCATCAAGAGTTGCTCCATATAGAGATGGTGAAGTGGCTCAAGGGTACAAGGCAAAACTTTGTAGACTCTTTACTGATCGTGACCAACATGATCGAGTGAGGTTTGAGTTCATGAGTTTTGCATGCTCCAGTGGTGTTGGTCTTGATGCTCTTCGAGACAAATTCAGGGTGGATGCTCATAGTTGGCGGTACTTCCATGGCCAAGAATACACGTACCTACAACCTCTTGCAATAAAAAATTTATCCCAAGTAAGTTTTATAGTCAAACTCTTTTATCTTTTAATTTTTTAAATTTAAGTTTTATATTTTGTAACTCTTAACTATTTAATTTGGTATTAATAGGTTGCTAGTTCATCTTCTTCTGAGAGGAATTGGAGCACATACTCCTTCATCCACTCAATAAAGCACAATAAGCTACATTCAAAAAAGGCAAAGGACTTGGTGTATGTGCATTCAAACTTGCGCCTCCGTACACACAAGCAAATTTCCTAAAAAGGAGACACAAGGAGGTGGGATATTGAGCCAGAGCAGCTTGACTTGGATGCTTCCACAAGTCACTTAGTTGTACTTGATATTGATGATGACTGTGAGTCTGAAGCAGCTACTGAGCATGAGAGTGGTAGTGTTAGTGCTAGTGGCAGTGCTTGTGCGAGTGCCACTAATGCTATTTGTGGTTCTACACAAAACGTAGCATCTAATGATGCTGATGATGGCTTTTTTGATGACCCATATGATTCAAATTGATCAATGATCAATAATGGCTGATTGTAAACACTTTGACATTTTTAAGTTTTAACTTTAATTTATAATTCTATATCATGACATTTGAGTATCACTAATATTTTAATATTTGACTATGAAAGTGGTGGTGTATTTTTGCTATGTTATTTGACTATTAATATGGTGATGTATTCTGAACTTAATTACTGCTGCAAATATGTATATATTTCTGATTTTTATATGTTTTTGTATTACCGAACCCAAAACGAATCCAACCCCAAAAAAAATTTTACCCAAATCAGCGAACCGGATCCTCGAACCCAAACCCAAACACAAAACCGAACCGGTAACTTAGTTTAAAGTAAATAAAAAAATATTCCCTTAAAAAGGAAAGACTCTCCACAAAGCTTGTAAATCTGCAGTTTATGAGTTTCCTTCTACATAGTGGTATCATATTTTTGAATTGTTAAATAGATGATGTAAAGAAGAAACATTGATGCCATATGGAATATCATACCACCAATCATTGGCATATAAAAGCAAACTACAGGAGAAACCACAATGAAAATTCCCCACAAACAACAATTAAACCTGATCTATGGTGCAAGAAGCTTAAACCAAAGTAACTAAATGATGTGTCAAATTCAATAAACTCATCAGTAATTTATGCATCCATGTATAATTGGTCAATTATAAAAGAAAACAATAGACATCAACAACCAAAAAGAGAGATTTAAATCTTTTAACCCCATTCCACCACAGCTTTTTGCTAAGACAACACCACTCGCAATTTACAACATGCCTTTTCCTACCCCCTTTACCATTCAACCAAAGAAAATTCCTATTAAGCATCTGAATTTCATCCACTTGGTAGCTTCCAAACATCCAAACAAAGGCATAAGAAATGCTATAGGAGGAGAGAATCTTCTGACAGACCTGTATTCTACCAGCCAATGACAGATAAAGCCTATTCCATTTCATAATCTTTTTCTCCATCTTGAGGGATTAAAAAAAAATGGAATCCCAAAATATCTAACCTGCTTATTAGGATCCCCCAACAACTACCCAACTTTACTAAACCACTTAGGTGGAGTACCATGCTAACCAAGGACAACAGATTTGCTCTCTAAACTTTAGCTCTAGATGCCTTACAATACACCTTAAGCCTATTTATTAGGTTTTCAAAAAATAATTCCTCCAATTCTATAGACAATGTTGTATCATCAACAAATTGCATATTAATCAGCATATCATCATTTGGCAGACTTATACCTTTAACCATATTACCCAATTGATCAGTTCTTAAAACGTACTGCAGAGCATCTAATGCAATAACAAACAATCCAGGAGCTAATGAGCAGCCCTATCTAATAGATCTTTGCAAACGAGTGGATCTGTTAGTGAGCCATTAATATCAACTTGAACATAAGCATCTTTGAAGAGGACATGAATCATACTGCAGAAATGCTTAGGAAAACCAAAGGCCTCCAACACCAACATAATAAAAGACCATTCAACTCTATCATAAGCCTTCTCAAATTCCAACAATAACATCCCAATATTCTGACTAGCGTTCCTAGCACGATCAAGGCCTCCCAACTAGTAATTAAGTTCTCAAGAATATACCTGCCTTTAATGAACCTCATTTGTGTATTATTTATTATCTTTGGAAGAACATCAAGCAGTCCCAATGCTAAGATTTTAGCAAAGATTTTATAAGAAACATTAAGTAAAGTAATAGGCCTCCAGTTTTTAATGTTTGACTTATCCACCTCTTTGCGCAAGAGCTTATTGATACGCCTGTTGATATCCCTACCTAAAGAACATCTTTGAATAGCATCCTTATACGACTCTAAAAGATCATCAACCACCCAATTCATATTACCTTTATAGAACTCAATCGGCAGCCCATCAACTCCTAGGGACTTTCCATTCTTGAAGGATTTAATTGAATTAACAATTTTCTCCTCCTTAATTTCTTTATTTAACATGGAGGCTTCCACTTCATTTATTTTATTTGGAATGAACTTTCTGCAAATATTCTGTGCATTTCTGCAGCCAACATTATTATCAGTAGAAGTAAATAAGTCTTTATAAAAATCTCTAAAGGATTTTTTGATATTATCAATATTGTTGGTCTGAATGTTATTGATTAAAATAGGCCCCATTGATTCTTTAACATTCTTCTCCTTCAAAATGTTAAAGAAATATTTGGAACCCCTATCACCATTTTTAAACCAATTAACACTTCTCTAATTTTGGCACCTTGTGCTTTTCTATTTTGCAAACACCTGAGCTGATGCTTTACCTCGCTCAAAGAAGACATGAGAACTTCATTATTAGGATTATTCTGGAGGACATGTTCTTTCTCTAACAAAATTTCTTGCAGGATATTTTCATATCTTTTGTTATCCATAGGCCACATTTGAAAAGGCACATTTTTAACAACCCATTTGGGTATGGAAAAAGATAACACTTCTTTTGAATGCCTTTGGCAACCAAGCAACTACTCTAAACAACAATTTTCCAATGTTCCAGAATTGCTTACTAGGAACCCTTGTTTGCATGTTATGGTTCTTCAAGAATATAACAAATAAGCCTTTGTGAAGCATTCTACAAAATGTAACATAACTCAAAGCTTTTTCCTCCACACATTAACTAAGTAGTCATCAAAAAAGTTGTGAGAAGGCTTTATCCAAACAAGCAAGAAAAACAGCAACATTCTTAAGTCTATTTTCTTCCTTCCTAACAGCATCAATCATATCATCATTAGGATAAACTCAAAGAGTTCCATTAAAGATAGGGCCCTTACCATTTATCCATTTTCGAACGGGTCTTTCTTTGTTCCTCCATTTCCACCGTCTTCTTTAAATCCCACTTCGAACTTAGTTGCCTCTAGTGCCTACTCTGCATCTTCTGCATTCAAAATTTCTTTGCATGAGTTTCTATGACCTTCAACGTTTTCCTCCACTTTCTCTCCTTCCGACAACATTGGTATCCTCCCCCACTCGCTAGGGGAGCCTTAACTCCACAAGGGATGAACAAACTCCCCATGGTACCTGAGCAATAAATTTCTTCCAAACCCACAACAAATGTAGGCCGCCAAAATCAGAAAACAACAATTCAAAAAATCAAAAAATAAAACTTAATGACTACCTACACAACAAAAGGCTCAACCAAAACAATTAAACAATATAAAACATAAGATTTTAGACGCAAGGTTAGCAAATCGACTCAACAATGTGATCAATCCTTTGAGGAGAAAATCAACAATTGAAACCATGAACAGCAAAAGAGCACTAATCAGAGTCAATTCCAAGTTGAAGACCTCTTTGTAAAGAGAGATCAATGGACTGATGTATCTTCTTTGGTAAAACCTACAAGTATGTTTAATAAGGCCTACAGTAAACTAGTTGAGAAAGCTAGAAGTACTATTCATTTACGTCTTTCAAATTTTGTGTTAATGAATGTGTCAAAAGAACAAATTGCATATTTGTTATGGAAGAAGATAGAAACCATGCATCAATCCAAGAGTCTCCTTAATAAACTTTTTCTTGAAATAGAAGTTGTACTCTTTGGAGATGAAAGAGTGAGACTTTGTGAATGATCATTCACTTTGAATTCAATTTTGACTCAATTAATATCAATTGGAGTCGAGTTAGATGACAAGGATAAGTGCATAATTACTTTGTTCCTTACCTAATCCATAGGAGAATCTAATTATAACAATCAAAGGAAACTATTCTTCACCTAAACTTAAGGATGTTGTAGGGTTTTTGCTAAGTGAAGAGATGAAAAGAAAATCCATGGATGACTCCTTTAGTGATGTCCTGTTTGTCAAGGATAGGTCAAACGATAGAGTGGGTAAGAAAAAGGTAGGAGATAAGTGGAAGCTCAAGGGAAAGGGTAAGTCTAAATCTCCTAGTAAACCTAAATAAAAGTGTTGGAATTTTCACAAGAGAGATCACATGAAGGAATGCAAATCTAAGAAGAAAGATGATTCCTCTAATAAATCCTCAAATGAAGGGATTAGTAGTGATGCTTTTATCTCTGATAACATAGTTGGTGATGG
This sequence comes from Sequoia sempervirens, assembly GCA_007258455.2. Taxonomy (NCBI): domain Eukaryota; kingdom Viridiplantae; phylum Streptophyta; class Pinopsida; order Cupressales; family Cupressaceae; genus Sequoia; species Sequoia sempervirens. Next base: position 15,046 of record VDFB02275931.1, on the reverse strand, counting down.
CTCTTGGTTGATTGACTCTTGCGAGACTCAATCTCCTACTTGTCTATACATTACCTTTCTTTGGACAATGCAGAGATTGCCAATTAATGCTTGTAAGGCATTATTTGAACATTCAAAGCAATTCCTTGCAAAAATATACTATAAATACACATGCTTTACAATCAAGCATCTATAAACTACACTCAGGGAAAACTTTAGTGGCGAATCTTCGCCAATTGACAAAATTTAGAAATCGGCCAAGTCAAAATTGGCGAATTAATCGCACCCAACAGGGTGTCCAAATTGCTCGGATTTTACGAATTATCGGTCCAATGCAAGTCCATTCACCAACGAATTTTTTTATGAGGCATATTTAAGCAACAAATTTTCCATAACAAACTACGCGTTTCAAATGGACCGATTAATATTTTCACCTGGAATCCCGGAGGCATGTAATAGAACACCTACATATTCGCCAATACTATTAAAACATCATTGTATCAGGACCCATTTCGCCAATTAAAATTTACAAATAATTGCTTGTGGATACCCATTTCGCCAATTAAAATTTATAAATAGTTGCTTATGAGGACCTATTTTTGTCAATAACATTAAAAAATAATTACATTTGATGACACATTTCGCCTTGAAAATTACAACGTATCGTTGTATAAGCACGCAGGATTCGCCAAATTTTTAATATACCATTTAAAAATCCCATGGAATTCGCCAAATATGGATTGATATAAATACAATTGAAACTATCATTTATTCTTACACATTTTGTTCAGTTCTCGATTCGGAAGTCAACGAAAGCCAAAAACATAAACTTAAAGGTGAGTGATAATTGACTGTGATGTCCCGAGCAGAATCTGATGTAATTTTTCAATTTTCATGCTTGGACATTTCGTCAAACATTTTGTTGCCAACGTATCTATCTATTGTTTATTGTTTTCTTTTCGTATATTATGATTTCATCAATATTAGACCCTGCTTGCAGTGTATAAAAGACTGAACTGGAAAATGAAATGCTATGTTTTGTTGAATTTATGATGCAAATGCAAGGTTACAGCAACTATACTTTTCAATAAACATTTGTCATGAACATTAACCTTTTAATTGACTGTAAAATGACTGCAAAGATAGCTACAGCAGATAGGTATTTCTTCAAACATTTATCAAGCAATCTTAATTGACTGTAATTGCTTGCAAGCTTTGACACATCAATCCCTCTGAGGTATATGTTTTGCCAGTGACAATGGCAGCAATACAACACTTACAGAATGCAATAAGCAACCTCTAATCTACTAATTGTAAGTGTCCATTAGAAACATAATGATTTACAAAGCAACTCCAAGCTTAATTTTATGTATGATGTGCAAGGTTATAAATACTACATTTGGCATCGATTCTTACTACTTACAACCCAACAATCTAATGTTATATCAAATTTGCAAATAAACAAAGAACCTGATCGAAGCAGAACCTGATTGAAGCTTGCAAATATACAATCAATACTCTCTCCAAGGAATATGTAGCTGGAAGATAACGCCAAGTTGAGTGATAAACTTATACAGTCGAACTTCCCTCATCTTCACAAATCTGCCTGATATGATGCGACCTAGGTAATGATATATCCTTCTTGTGCCTCGATGTTTCCTTCAGGTGATACTTGGCGACTCCAATAGCATCGACGGCTCACAATAAAGGTGGACCCGAATCCTCCAAAATGACTCGATATAGCTCCCAGCAAAGTATTATCTGCAGATACTTCTCTGATGATGTGGCGGTAGTGACTAATAAATCAATTTAGGAAAGCAACAACGAATTCTCATTAAAATTCGATGTGCCTTCAATCTTCGCCTTCATCGGCATATACAACTCGTCCCTTCTGAATTTAATATTATTGAATTTGTCTTTCCCTAAAGATAATACTTAAAGCAGCTCCCGAATGGTAGCGATAGACTCCTTCCTTGGAGTTTAGTCTCTTAGATTTGTCTTCTTGCGTCTCACATAATCTCCTCCTTGATATCGGCTCCCTTTGTAATATTATTATTAACTACTTATTTATATTTATCTTTCCCGTCAAAGAATCAATGGCGTCTCTCTTAAAAATATTGAATCTCCCATTTGTCCTACATTGGCTTGTCTCCAGCGAATTTTGTCTTTATCTTGCAGACGTCTCTCCTATTCTTGTCTCTTGTCACAGCTACCAAATATAATTTCGTCCTCCATGCAAAAATACGATTTTCTCCAAACTGAAGACGTCTTCAGAAGCCAACGATCTTTATTGACTTTTCTGATATTCACACCCTATCAAAGTCGAGTTGACTTCTAGGAAGCGATGCCAATCTGAATATATTCAAACCTTTATCCTTATCTCCAAGTTGGCTTGGACTGAATATTAACACTAATCTTCATAATCGAAATTCCTTATAACAGAAGTTGACTTCCTACACGAATTCTTCCAACAAAAATGATTATCAAACCCGCAGTTAAATTCTTCAGTTGAAAATGATCAATTTCAGATATCCAAATGAGCTTATGCAAATTTGGTCACAAGACCATTAAATTTGTAATTAATCAAATCAGCGATAATGAATGCAGCAATACATCAGCTACTGCAATGAAGATGAGGTAATAAATCAGCTACCCAATCAACCAGCTAGGGCAGTAATACAACAGCTACTACACCTAATAAAATCTCCAATTAAACACAAGTAGAACTCCTGGATGGATTCCCCAACTCCAGCTAGGGTTGATCTTTCACAACCGAACCTGGCACTCTAGAATCTTCAAACCCTCAAGCGAATGCTAAGCATTTAGCTTCAGCAACATACCATGCAGGTAATGATAAATGTAAACGAAATCAAGTGTGTTGAAATGCTTAGCCATGAGCTCCTTATAAAGATCTCTCAATGATATCCAAAAGCTTCTAGAAGAATATTATTTGATTCCTCAAGTGACTTTTTGATATTATTTTATTTTTAGTCACTTTAGTCACTTTAATATTAAATTAATTAAATACTAAGTCATCCCTTTTGATATAATATTTTATTGGAATAACTTAATAAATAATTAATTTAATATACCTCCAATTCGAGGACATGACATTGACTTGGATCAGGATGATGTTGGCAACAAGAAAAGAAAAGGCAAATCAAAAATGGGGCGCGAGTCGGAAATGACAAGGAATTTTCAACTTGGTTGGTTGTCAGAATACCCATTCATTGTACCAATGGGGAAAGCAAACGATGTTGAAACTAAAACAGAATGCATGTGTACGATTTATAGTTGGAAATGTAAACGAGACAAGAAGTTGCAACTAAAGCTTGACACTATAGAAAAGCATATTGGCAAATTTTATGAAAAATAAATCATAGACGGAAAGGAGCAATCAGTCGTACGATAGAAATCAAAGGAAGAATGTCTTCATGTTAAGTATGCCGCAAAATATGAAGAGCATAAGCAAAGAATGTCGAAGCTTGCTGCATGTCAAGGTACACTTGAGGCTCAATTTGGAAAAGCAATGGAAGGAGCAAATCTGTCAAAAACTGTTCAAATGAATGTTGTTTTTCATATTTTGTCCAAAGGGCGTCCTATGACAAACTACCTAGAATATTGTAATTTATTATCTTTTTTGGGTGTTCCTCACTTTCCTTTCTCACATTGGTCAGTAAACGTTGGATGGGAATGGGCAAACTGTCTTGCTACAGTGGAAAAGCAAGATTTAAAGGAGAAAGTAAAAGAGTCAAACTTCATTGCATTATCTTTAGATGAAGTTACTGCAATAGACAATACTTCTTGGGTCTGTATGCATTTGTATACTGTAAAACAACATGTTTGCCAAGTTCATCTTCTCTGTGTTCATAAAATGAAGGACAATTCAACATCACAAAATCTATTTGAACTAGTCAAGAAATCTTTGAATGAAATTGCAGGTATGGATGAGTTGACAATTGCCAAAAAGTTGGTATGTGTGGGAGTTGATGGAGCTGTTGTGATGCAAGGTCAAAGGAGTCGTGTTTGCACAAAGTTACAAACTACTTGTGCACCATACATGCTTGGCATTCATTGCATGGCCCACATAATGAATTTAGCATTCAAAATTGTAAGCAAGTTTCCTACAGTATCAAAAGTTGAAAATCTAGTTCACGATCTACGCATACTTTTGCCGAAGTCCCAAACGTTTCGCAGAATTTCAAAATTTTGCTGAGGGAATAACGGCAAGAAACAAGCTTTTCAAGGATGTCGATACTAGATGGATCTCCCCGCATGGACCAACGCAACGAGTTCTTTCAGAATATCAATCCTTGATTGGAGTAATGTATGAGTATCGCAGCACAATAGACAAAGCTCCTAACCTCTTACATAGGTTAAGGATATAGAGACACTCTTGACTTTAGCTAGTCTTCTCCCCATGCTCGATGAAATGAACAATCCTGTGAAGAAAACCCAAGACAAAACTATGTATATTTATGAATATGCCAAACTACGTAAACATACATGCTTGGCCCTTAATCATCTATATCTAGATCTAACACAAGAAAGCCCAAATTATTTCATGTGGCAGAAAATTACTAATTTGAATAATCCTAATAATTATTTACAGTTTAATGCAAGCAGGCACTTATGTATCTGTGTACGTGGATATGAGATACCAATTTACCATTGTAAGACAGCCAGGCGCTCTAGCAGAGAAGTATCTGTTAACGAGGAAGATTTTAACGGCATTGTTAAATCTGTTAGTGATAATTTGAAGGAAATTGCAAAATCTCTTTCGTCAGAGATTCGTGAAAGATTCCCTCGACATGAAATACTTGAAGCCATGGGTATTGTGTATCCTCAATTTTGGGTAAACCGAGATAACCCAAAATATTTTCATGAGAAAGTAAATATCTTGATCGAACTATTTTTGACAAGTGTAACATACAATAAGCAAACAATATAAGGAATTTTAAATGAAGATAAACTTAGACAACAATGTAAGAATTTTGCAATAGCTATGAGGGACCAGTATGTTTCCATGGGTATGGAGAAGGCCTCTGAACCGGGATCAATAACAAAGGTTTGAACAAACTTAGGTCAAAGTGAAATATTGCATGGTACGATATCAAAATATTTCAAACTTGTTGATTTATGTCAAAGAATGATATTGGGGTCGGTGGAGGATGAGAGAATTTTCAGTTCATTGGCGTTTTTGAAATCAAAGTTAAGAAACAAACTAGACAAGAATTTGGAAAATTGTTTGAGGATGAAAGGAACTGCGTATAGTGTCAAAAAAATTCCTTTTGAAAGGGCACTCACAATCTGGAGGTCCACATGTGAAAGAAGAGGGACCAGGTTGTGCAACACTCCAATTCCAAACGTTGGTACTGGTGGCACTGGCAGTGGCAATGGGACAAATGACAGTGACACAATGAATGTTGAATTTGAGACGCAGGCCGAAGAAAATGAAGAGCAAACTCAGAATCAAGATGGCTCTTTTACTTTATCTCAAGTTGAACGTCAGTTTGAGGACCCTGACTCCATTTGGGAAATGGAAGTGAATTAGCATCTTTTAGGTATTTATACTGCACTTCATGAATCAGTTTCCATTGTTCCAAACTGTAGTTGATGATATTCTATATTGTATTCCATGAAATTGTGAATCATTACACTTCATGATATTTTATTTTATATTGCACTTCATAAATCATATTCCAAACTGTAGTTGATGATATTTTATATTGTATTCCATGAAATTGTGATATTTTATATTTTATATTGTATTTCATGGTATTGAATTTGATATGTGATTCTGCATCATTTTTAAAGAACACTTATCACACTACTTATAAATTCCTATTGCATTGCCATTCACACAATCTTTGATAAATAAGATAATCCTTGATCATATTATTCATAATTCATGAAACAAGTACATAGGAGAGAAATGGTTTTGATAGTATTGTTATCAAAATTACATATGCAGACTGATTGACTCAAAACCTAAGACAAAACTCTAAAATGTTCTATGTATTCCCTTTACAAAATTCTCTGTGATCAATACAAAACAACGAACCAAGTACTTCTTTGAGGATGAAAGGAACTGCATATAGTGTCAAAAAAATTCCTTTTGAAAGGGCACTCACAATCTGGAGGTCCACATGTGAAAGAAGAGGGACCAGGTTGTGCAACACTCCAATTCCAAACGTTGGTACTGGTGGCACTGGCAGTGGCAATGGGACAAATGACAGTGACACAATGAATGTTGAATTTGAGACGCAGGCCGAAGAAAATGAAGAGCAAACTCAGAATCAAGATGGCTCTTTTACTTTATCTCAAGTTGAACGTCAGTTTGAGGACCCTGACTCCATTTGGGAAATGGAAGTGAATTAGCATCTTTTAGGTATTTATACTGCACTTCATGAATCAGTTTCCATTGTTCCAAACTGTAGTTGATGATATTCTATATTGTATTCCATGAAATTGTGAATCATTACACTTCATGATATTTTATTTTATATTGCACTTCATAAATCATATTCCAAACTGTAGTTGATGATATTTTATATTGTATTCCATGAAATTGTGATATTTTATATTTTATATTGTATTTCATGGTATTGAATTTGATATGTGATTCTGCATCATTTTTAAAGAACACTTATCACACTACTTATAAATTCCTATTGCATTGCCATTCACACAATCTTTGATAAATAAGATAATCCTTGATCATATTATTCATAATTCATGAAACAAGTACATAGGAGAGAAATGGTTTTGATGTATTGTTATCAAAATTACATATGCAGACTGATTGACTCAAAACCTAAGACAAAACTCTAAAATGTTCTATGTATTCCCTTTACAAAATTCTCTGTGATCAATACAAAACAATGAACCAGTACTTCTGGGCTTGAATTCCTTCTTATAGAAACAAAGGAGCAAAACAAGCTTCGGGCTAGAAAGTACACATGTCCATTCTCAATTGGACTGATACAAAATGTGTTCTTCCTGGGCAGTCCCTCTTTTAAAACAAACTTTATGCACATGCATATTTCTGCCACTTAAGTTCTTGTATCTCTCATCGCCAAAATCCTTCAACCCATTAGGTTCATTACCGCGATGAGCGATGAGCCTTGATCTTGCCATGTGTCCGCATCTAACGGTTCTAGTGTTATTCTGAAGGTTTCAATTCGCAAGTCTAGTGCTTCAAAGATTTACTTTCGGAATGCAACTACAACTGTCCATCAAAAATTCATCGAACGGTCATGGTTATATTGATTTGCGCTGACATTTCGCCACTGAATTTTTTTTATTAGTTTGAGATTATGTTTAATTCGCAAATGTTTTTTCTTATTCATTTGAAAATAGGTTTAATTTGCCAATGAAAATATTTTTTTCGTTTGAAAAAAAGTTTTAATCGCCAACAAAAAAAAAATCTATTTTCAAAATAGGTTTAATTCGCCAATGGAAATATTTTATTGGTTTGAAAATAGGTTTTAATCGCCAATAAAAATATTTTATTGGTTTAAAAAAATTTGCAATTCGCCAAGATTTTCCACAGACTTTAGTGATTAGAAAAGATTCGCCAATTGAGATTTTTCTTTTTCCCGAAAAATGAAAAAAATCGCCAATAAAATTAATATTTTTATCGAGAAGTATACAAGATTCACTAAGATTTTACACCTTCGCCGAGGGGGGGCTTTCTTAAAGTTATCCCTGTCCTTAACACTTTTCCCATAGATTTCCAATATAATAATAGAGACCTCCATATAGAAATGCATCACAATACATTTTACATTTGCCAAAAATGAACATGGCCAAACTCAAACTGCACCCACCGTATTCTCAAATGACTAAAAACCTAGCAAATGAAAAAAAAAAAAAAAAGGTTTTGGTAGAAGTATGAGGTTAGGCGATAAACATGCTAAGTAAGCATAAAAGTACAAATCTTTACCAGGAGATGTAAAATTGCTTTCTTTATAAACCATACCACCAGGAACATCAACATCAAACCTGCACAAGAATAAATTTCAAGTTGCACATTATCAAGTAAAAATAACTCTCATGTATACAAAGGAAAATCACATCTTCATAGTACACTTGAATTGAGGAATGAAATTATGTGTTTGCAAGAAAAATTTATGGCACTAAATTTAAGGCATTATCTTACTATGTAAAAATGTGTTTCTATTATACATTTCCTTTCAAACAATGAAGTAAGAATCGATGCGTTGAGACTTGGCAAGTCTTGGAAAGGACTCATGGATCAAAGTTCAAGTCAGGCTTGGCAAGTCTGCTGCAGACTCAACTTGCAGTCCCAGCAGAAATACCACGAGTTTCAGCAAAAACTCAAATCTTTAGTGTCAGACTCAACCAAGTCTGAAAAAAATCAACTTAAAATTTTCGAAACAAAAAAAAAAATTATTATAATTTTTTTCATCTATTATATATATTTATTTAATTGTCAAGTTTTGGCCAAGTTTTTCCACCAAGTTCTAGTTGGAGTCACAAAACAGCATGCCAAGTTATCATTAAGTCCCAAGTCTCAACTTTACAGTAACAATCACTAGTAAGGAAGTAATAAAATAGTATTGCCATTCAAAACCAATAGTAATGAAATAAGAATGCAAATAGAAGTGGGTTTGGCACTTCTTTTATTTCATACTAATACTAAATTACCTTCAAAACTCTCTAAGGACTCAAGTTATTTTTGCAGCCAAGTGAGTCACACATTAACTTGCTTGGCCGAGTTTTGCCAAGTTAATGAATATAAATAATTTTTAATTTGCTGAGTCACCGAGTCCAAGTCAAAATTGAGTCTAACAAATTTTGCTAAAGTAACCAATTTTGAAAATATGATATTATTACCAAAAATGCCCATATAATAAACTAAATTATAATCAATGAAACTAAAGTATGAATAGTTCCAAAAAAGAGATGTTTGTCAAATGAAGAGCACCAAGTTGTAACAATTATCTTCAATTGCAACTAATGCATCCACAACTTTTACTGGAGGGTTGCTTTTCATTTTAATTTCCTTGTTCCTACAAGTGTCAACTCCATTTCAAGCAAGCCACCCTCATTTGGAGCAAACTGTTTTACTTATGAAGGTGTCCAGTTTATGTAATCCATAGCGACTTGACAACTCACACCTTTATGTGAAAAAGACAATCAAGGCTCTTAGACCTTAGGTTAACTAATCTCTTCATTCACACCAAATTCAAATAATTGCAAGCCTCCATGTAGACTTGCACACCAAATTTTACCTCCAAGCCATCCAGCGCAATCTTGGTGACACATATGTGCCAACATTGACTGCACCAAAGGCTCATCTCCACACAAATACTGACAGCACCAAACTTACATTAGTGAAAACTCTATCAAACAATGACTTTCCAAATTGGCATAATAATTCCTGGACACCATTGAATCATTGATGTACAAAATACATAGCAATAAAACTTGTTGGAACTCGATTACCCATGATTCAGCTCTATTTCAATAGCAGATCTTCCTGCATTTATTTTACAAAATATAAATGCTACTAACAACATTCACAAACATAAGATTAGTGAAAGACGTGACTTAAGGAAACCCTACAACAATGCATTGAAAATGTCAGTACATATCTGGTGCAAAGCTCAAAATGTTTAGGGTGTAAGAGGAATTTGGCTATAACTTGCATGGTTTTTTGGTTTCAACTGTTATTGGAGGGGATTTCTGGGAAAACCTTATGAAATACCGAGGTAGCCATGTCTATAATGTTGGCAGAGGCTCCTGGAAAACGACTAGAAATGTGCGTCTGTTTAAGGAAAATGACAAGCTAGTTGGGTCCATTCATAGAGAGTTGAAGGGTTGTCTTCTAGAGTGTTGACAATGTTTATCCTTGAAAAGCACAGCCTTGATGCAGTCAATGTTGTTCTATTGATGAACCAGAATCTGGTGTTGCTGAATCCCCACTTTGCAAGCAATGTGTGGTGAAAAGCATGGTTGTTGAGTTTTCACAACTGTTTTGAAGTACCAATTCACTGTCAATCATAGCAGGGCTTGATGGGTCTTTGAGATCTTGAGGCAACTTCGACAATTCTATGGATTGTTCCATTGAAGGTGCAGCTCTCCAACCCAAAGTTTGATGTCAGGGTTTGATCAAAGCTTGATGAGACATGGCCATAAAATGGCTAACACTAATTTTATTTTCATCTTAAGCTTACATGACAATCATAGACTCATGCTGCAGTGTCACTTCATCTTGAAAATGTTTCCCATTAAACATGGACCTATCTTTTGCCATGGAAAAGAAGGTATTTATAACAATAATGGCTAAGTCCAAAATCCAGATAGACTTGTAACTCAGCATTATTAATATTGGTCCAGGGGCCGTATACAGACTCAAAGGTGGTCTTCACTCTTTTATATAAGTAAATACTCCATAGCATATTCACATTTTCGGGTTTTACTTGATATAACAGAAAAGAAATTTGCCTTGGTAAGATATTAAATTTTTCCGATGTCACTAAACTGACCATAACTAGAACTGCAACATAATGGCAGGATTAAACAGAAGCGTCATATAAAAGTCCATAGTTACCAGGAGATGCATCTCGGAGACGGAGACGTGTCTCCAGTACTGGATATGCCTCCTGAGACGCCTCCTAGCTCAGAAATGCGACCAAAGTACCCTGGCATCTCCTGAAGTCTCCCAAAATTTAACTTGCCGTCTCCCGCGCATCTCCCGACATTTGAAAGGCAAAACATAAAAATACAATGCACAGTAATGAATAAAAACTTGATTTTAACACAAATCAAAGTCCTCATTTGAAGCACACGACTGGAGGAGAGGGTGACAGGCAAACATTGCAGGCTGAACTGGTAAGTATTACTATTTGTTTGTTTTGGCTTCTTTGGCTCTGCTATTTGCTGCTGTAACTGCCTTTATTCTGCTGTAAAGGACAAATGAATGTGAAATAACAGTTATTTTACCTTGTATATATAGCATTTTTGTGCACAATCTGCTCAGGTCAGCCCTTATTCAACCCTTGTACAGCTGGGTTATTGCTGTTAGTGTTTATATTTGCTGAGTTTTTCTGAGTCTCAGTTTTTAATTTCTTTTGGGTCAGCCAAGTTACTAGTTCATAGTTCAATACTATAATCACATTTATGAATGAAAGATAAGAGGTCTTTAGTTAGGTTGTAGAATGAAAGGAAGAGGATTCTAAAAATAAGATGTTATTGCTTATTCATCTACCCCACACCAATGAAAATTACCAGAGATAACACCTATTCTGTTGGCACTAAATTTTTCCTTGCATCATTGTTTCATTGTGTCATGGACTCATGAGGAAATTCTGTAGTCTGTAGCAAATCATGTGTCAAGCGAACATATGTTAAAGTCTAGGTTATTGTGATTCTACTAATTTTGCAATTTGGTTATCACTTACACAAGTTTATTCCACATTCATATTACTTTCTTAGGATTGTCTGAAATCAAATTAGTCAAAGCAATACAACAGTTCTCTAGTTCATAGTTCAAAAATTCTTCGAGTGTTGCCTGTACAAGAATGTGCCTTATCTTTCTATTATGGCTCTCATATCATTACCCAATGCTACCATATTTATTTTCTCTTCATCATCTTAATTGGCTAAGAGTTAAGACAAAATGATCCTAAAAAATCTGAACTGGTAAGTAGAACAGCGATTGTAGGATAAGTATTAAGTTCAAAATGACTTTTGCAAGGATGCTTTCAAGCTATTTGAATTAATGTAACACTCTAGAACTCGACCAGATTAATATAGTTTCTGTTTTTTAACTTTTTCTTTCTGTAGCTGCTGTGTCTAATGTCTTTTTTTCTTTTTGTGAGTAGAATCTGAATCATTGAATCAAGAATGTCAGATGGGGGAAAACAAAGCTTGTACCCATTGTGGAAGTATTGTGATCGTGTTCTGGGGCCGAAAAGTTCAGGTGGAACAGCCACAATCACATGTAAGTTATGTGAAATGTCATGGCAAGGTACTTACACGAGGGTGAGGGCTCATTTTCTTCACATACCTGGAAAAGGTGTTGATCCTTGTACAAATGAGGTGGAACGATATGAGGCTGTGAGGGATCAAGAAAGGGCTGATGGGAAAGTTTCTAATTTGAGCTCTCACACTTCAACAACAGGGGCAACTGATGCAAATCAAAATCAAAATAGAGAGGCAGAGGTGGATGTGTCTTCAAGAGATGTACTAGCAGAAAGTTCTCACAAGAGACCACACATTGGTAGCTCAAACCCCATTGGTAGATTATTTGATGTGCAAGGTCGAGAAGTGGTTGATGCAGCGATTGCATGCTTCATTTATGCAAATAGAATACCGTTTAATGTTGCTCGCTCACCTTTCTATACAAAGATGGTCCAAGCTATCACTAATGCACCAGCTGGGTATAAACTACCTATGTATGAAAAGCTTTGTACTACTCTAATTGATAAAGAAAAAAATCGATTAGAGCAACAAACTGCACCAATGAAAAGAGTGTGGGCTACAAAAGGATGCAGCATTGTGATGGATGGGTGGACAAATACTAGAAACCGTCCACTACTTAATATCATGGTAACATGTAGCAAAGGGCCTTATTTTTTTAAGGCAATAGATTGTTCAAGGCAAGAAAAAAATGCAAAGTTTCTTTATTAACCAACTATGTGACGGCATTGAGGAGGTGGGGGCATCACATGTAGTCCAAATTGTTACAAATGTTGCCCCTGTTTGTAAAGCAGCAGGCATGTTGGTGCAAAAGAAATACAAGCATATATTTTGGACACCATGTTGTGTGCATTTGTTGAATAATGCACTCAAAGATATTGGCAAGTTTCAGTAGGTTTCAGCTCTCATAGAAAAGGGCAGAAAATTCAAATGTTCATATGTAACCATCACCAAACACAAGCTATTTATCAAAAATTTGCCAAGGTGGAACTTCTCAAACCAGCTGATAAATGGCTTGCTTCTTATTTTATTTTTCTTGACCATCTTTGTGAAGTGAAATGAGCTTTGTGTTCCACGGTAGTTAGTGATACATGGGCAACTTGGAGGCAATCTACATCAGATGTGTTAGTTTTATGATCAAATGTAATGCACATAAAATTAATTCAAAATCAGACACAATAATACAGCAGATACCCTGGGAAAACCCTCCTCTTGAGGGAGAAAAACCCAGCAATAATATATCTCTTATAAATTAATTCTCAAGGATGTTTCCTTTACAATGATGGCCAATATGAAGGCCAAAGAGAAAGCACCACACACTGATGCAATCACAGAATCTTAGTGATGTGATCTACAGATAATCTCGGCCTTCTATAAATCTCGATCTGCTCTTGAGATGATTCGCACTTGATATCAATGAATGAATGTGTATGAAAAACGGATGATGGAATGGAATGCAACAAGTGGAAATATATATGATGTGAAGGAGGAGGATGTGCCTTTTCATAACAACATGTCGGCCTCATCCAAGAGGCGTGTCTCTAACAAGTAAGAGGTTGGCCTCTTAGAAGATCGCGCCTCCTCTTAAATACAATAAACAAATATTAAATGTCTTCAAAAGACATGACTCTTCAAATCATCTCAAGTCGGCCAAGAGCAATGTATAGAATGAAGTGTTCCTTCATCGAATATAATAATCACAATTCAAATAGCCGTTAGGCTAGCATTTGAATTGTCTTTAGTCCTGCGAACCTAGAAGAAGCAGCCCATCGCTGCTAATAACATCAACACTCCCTCTCAGCTAGGGATGATACTTCCAGCTGCACAAGATATATCACCTCATCGTGATGTCTACCACAATGGCTACAAGCATATGTGGAAAAGAAAGATATCACCTCATCGTGATATCGGATATCACCTCAACATGATATCAACCATGTATGGTATGTACAAGTGTTCATCACTTGCGTGATGTTGTCACCTCAACATGACTTTCACCATGGCTCTCCCAAAGGGTGAAACACAAGTACAAGAAAATCATCACAGACTCTCTCACGTGATGTTGTCATGGAGTCACACACATGACATCCACCATGGCTCTCCCAAAGGGTGGAACAAGGGCTTTCACCTCAAACTTCTTTTGCAAAGAAGAATGCATTAACAAGGGATTTCACCTCGAACTTCTCTCACAGAGAATTCATTAAAGAGGATCACTAATATTGAGACTCCTTCTTAGCTAGGGCTTGATTCTCCACCATACCAAGCTTGTCTTGAAAGTACACAAACTTTATCCTAGAGAGAGGCTTGGTGAGAATGTCTATCATCTACTCATTAGTGTTGATATAGCTCAACTGAATTTAATTCCTCAATACCATAACTCTAATATAGTGGTATTTGATCTCAACATGCTTAGTTCTATCATGAAACATAGCATTGAAAAAAAGCTTCACACAGCTCTAGTTATCACAATGAATGATAATAGGCTCCATTGATTGCTCAAACAAACCTGCAAGGAGCTTCTGAAGCCACATTGCTTCCTGAGTTGCCACACAAGCTACAATATACTCTGCCTGTTGCACTCAATGCTATAGATGACTCGAGAGAAACGCGGACGGTGGACCACATAAATCAGAATGAATGAGATCTAGAATACATTTAGATCTACTTTCTCTACTGTGAAATGGACCTTTAGTATTCTTACCCATAGCGCAACCTTTGCAGGTACCTTCATGCTCCTGGTTGAATTTTGGAAGACCCGTGACCATCTTCTCCATGATAGGTAGAGCCCGGAAGTGTAGGTGAGCCAATCTTTGATGCCAAAGATCACACAAGCTTGAAGAATCATGTACTAATGCCTAAAGTGGATGAGTGCATAGCCTATAGAGGCTCTCATGTCTAACTCCAATTACTCAAGCAGTCTTGAAGTTGGAATTCTTCATCCACACAAGAACTTTGCCTTTAGAGAAGGCAACTTGGTATCCCTTGTCTTCCAAGGCTGAAATGGAAACAAGATTTCGCTTGATGCTTGGAACATAGAGAACATCACTCAACTGTAGGGTAATGCCAGAATCCAAGTGAAGAATAGAGGTCCCAATCCCTTTCACCGAGTAGCTAG
>VDFB02275930.1:0-64807 GCA_007258455.2 Sequoia sempervirens | reverse complement strand
GGACCCATTTTTTTTCATTTATGAAAATTACCTTTATTTGAAGTTTATTTTTTTGTGGAAATTGCGTACCTTCATTTAAAGGTCCTAAAATTGACCTTTCCACCTTAGGCCATATATTTTCTTAGAATTTTTTGTTTCCAACCTTGGATTGGACTAGAAAACAAAATAAATATGACAATATAATTTATAGGATCATAACACTCAAAATAAGATATCCAATGAGTATAATTTTGAATATATTTAGTTTGATTATTATATTAATTTTCTATTTTCTAGTGAACATACATCTTTCAAAAATTGTAAAGGTCTCTATTCCACACACATGGAAATATAGTGAAATATAATTTTCTTTTGAAAAATATCTATGCACTAGGTATTTATGTCTTTATTTCAACCAAAAAAGGTGCATTTAGATATATATATATATATAAATAGAGTTATGCTCTATGGAAGTAACCTATGCATAAATTATAGTTAGTCTCACTTCAAAAAAATATTAAAAAAGATTTATGCAATAGAAAAATATGAATAAAATATTTGTGCACTAGATATTAGTGTTACAAATTAATGTTTAAAAAATTATAATTTTATCATTTCTCCAAAATAAGTTATGTTCTATGGAAGTAACATCACTTTAAAAAAGTATTATTTATAAAATAAAAGTTCTTAAAATTCATGTAAAAAAATCACAAATTATTTCTTAAAATTAGAAAAAAGAATGCATTTATAGTTTACACATGAAATCTCAAAAATCAGTAGTTCACATCATCATCAAATTCTTAATAGTTTAGTTTCTATAGGTGTTTGAAATAGGAAACTTGACTAAAAATGTTGATTTCAATGTCCTAATTTGGCCAAAAAGTGGAACACACTATTGTGGGATCACCCAAAAACACTCTTGTTAGAACATATTATTCATATTGAGGGTTAACTCATAGGTCATTTAGATTAGGAGATTCATTGGATGGTGGATTAGGATCTATAGGTCTTGATAGATGGTTTAATGGATGAGGATCTACATAGATTGATAGGCTATAATTTATATGGGTTGCTAGGTGAGGATCTACATGATTTGATGGACTAGGATTAGTTTTTATTTTCTTTTGGTTGAAATGTCTCCTTTAAATAAGTGCTCAAGGTTATAAATTGGAGGAAGCTAGAATCTTATGCTTATAAGGTATGCAGCCATTCCATAGATTTTTTTGAGTAGGAATTGATCTAGTTGAGTACAATCTTGTTTACTATTAATTTTAAACCATTTTTCATTATCATGATATCCATCTTGATCCACAAGGCTATAATCATCATCATTATCAAAGGAGTTTTTAGCTTGCTATGTGAACTCATTAAAAAAAATCATGTAAGGGATGATGTAACTTAGAATGCAAGGATTGAAATATTATGACATAATTATTGATATGATTACTTGTTCCTTGGGCACACTCAAATAAATATAAAATAATAATTATAAGGTCCATATTAACTTCTAATTCTTCAATAATAGTTTTGTCAAGTCATGAAATGTATGTATAGATCCATAAGGTAATAACAAGAACCATTCAATAACATAATCTCTTAAATTTCATGGAAATAACTTGGCCAACAATCTAGATCTTGATATAAAATTCACTAATGATGCACTAAATAATCATAAGTTTGTATTAGGGTCAGCTTTTCCACTATACATCCCAAATGAGCTACCTCAAAACCCATGTTTATTAGATTTGTAACAATCTCAAATGCCAATTTTGTATGCTTAACATCCTTAAATTGATCATTGTCTTGTCCATTAAGCATTTTGTCCACTCTTTGCTCAACTTGATCTATCTTTTGCATAATTGAAAATCTAGGGTAGAGGAGAGAATAGTGATAAGAGAAGGTTAGGGGCTACTAGGATTATTGTAGGTATGATTATAATTGGTACAAGAGGTGGAGCATGTAATGGGTTAGGAAATAAAAATATATAAAGAAATATAATGAGACATGTGCATAGGAATAGATGAAGTAATGTTCATGGTAGGGATGAAACAAGTTAGAGTAATTGATATATTAGGTCTAGAGAGAGTAAATAAGAGGGTGAGACAAAGTGTGTGAGAGAGAGGGAGAGAGAGAAATATAAAGAAATTTTGAGAGAGAGGAAAGAGAGGGAGAGGGAAAGAAGGAGAGAAGGAGAGAGGAGGATAGAGAAAGATAAAGAGAGGGAGAGTGAGAGAGATATAGAGATAAAGAGTGAGAGGAACAAAAACATAAATAAATGGTGAGATATAGCTATAAAAATGTATAAAGGGTGTGGAGGTAGAGGGAGAGGGATAGAGAGAGAAGGAGAGGGAGAAAGACAAAAAGAGATAGTCAGAGAGATATAAAAATATAGGAGAGATATATATACAAACATAGAGAGGGCGAGGGGGAAACATATAGGGATAGTAAATATATATATATATATATATATATATATATATATATATATATATATATGAGATAGAGGAAGAGGGAGAGATAGACAAATAGAGTGAGAGTGATACATAGAGAGGGAGGGATGGGGAGAGGGAAAAATAGAGAGAGAGAGATATGGAAATAGAGAGATAGAGAGACTGATATTAAGACATAGAGAGGGAGGGAGAGGGTGAAATAGAAAGAAAGAGGGAAGAGAGATAAGAGAGAGAGATAGCTAAAGGTATAGATAGAGAGATAAAGAGGATGGAAATAGAAATAGAAGGGGGAGAGAGTGTCAAATAGAGATATATGGAGCTTGATAGATGATGGAGAGCTAAAGATAGATAGAGGTATTAAGATAGAGAGTTAGAGAGAGATATATGATTGTACAAAATACACTCGTGTTACATAATGCACTCATATTTTGTAAACAAATTTTTCTCCCAACAACTTTGGCTTGGAAATTGGTTTCGTCAACAAACCTAAAGGCTTGGAATATTAACTTTCCCCCATTTCATGTGTTTTTCAATTTCAATAGTTTTTCAACTTTCACGGCATTAATTTTACACATTAGGAAATGATATTTTGTAAAATTACCACCGTAATATTGTATGAATTATGAGTTTTTTAACCATATAATTTTTTAAATTTATTTTACTAGCGTTTATATTTTATTAATTTTTATTTATACTGTTTGATCTATCTATCAGTGAGTCCACCTAGCTGATTTTTGGGGGCTCAAACTTGGACTAGACCGAGTCCTATAGAGTCCTGGTTAGACTCACCAAGTCTAGCAGACTCACTAGACTCATTGAGTGCAAGCGAGTCTTGACAGCAGGGTTTGTAAAGTGCAAAAATTACATGAAATTTAAAGTTAAAACTTGTTTTTTTCTTTTACTTATTATGAATGTAAAATGATGCATGCCATGAAGGTTTGTATGGTTTTGCAGGTCTTAATTTGGGATTGGTAGTGGGGCCATTTCCCCTCGACCCTACCCTATATCAGCACTAGCTGGAACCCCACGAGAGGTGCTGCCCCCAGACCCCCTCAAGGGGCACTGCCCCTTGACCCCGCTAGGGGTGCTGCCCCCATACCCCCACAAGTGGTATTTCCCCTTAACCCCATTGGGGGTGATGCCCCCAAACCCTCGCAAGG
This sequence comes from Sequoia sempervirens, assembly GCA_007258455.2. Lineage (NCBI taxonomy): Eukaryota > Viridiplantae > Streptophyta > Pinopsida > Cupressales > Cupressaceae > Sequoia > Sequoia sempervirens. Next base: position 61,218 of record VDFB02275930.1, on the reverse strand, counting down.
GGTGCTGCCTCTTAACCCCACTAGGGGTGTTTCCCCCAAACCCCCACGAGGGGTGCTGCCTCTCAACCCCATTAGGGGAACTACCCCTAGACCCCCACAAAGGGCACTACCCCTCAACCCCATTAGGGAAATTTCCCTAAAACTTGAGATTATGGATGTTGCATCATCCATGACCTATCTTAGACATATTCAAACGAAGGATAGAGGCTCCTTTCAGCCATAGAATTTTAGTTATTATTTTGAATCTTTTGATTTTCCATATTTTTTTGGAACATTTGATGTCATGGATTTCATATTCCATGGATTTTGTATACATTTGAGTCTTTGACTATATATCTAAGTGTTTTATTTCCTTTAGCAACTCAACTACAATTTGTGTATACTTATATGATTGATGTACAAGTATTAGTGACGAGGACCTTGATTGGTTTAACTGGCCAGATAGAGAGGTTGATGTTGTAGCCATGGTAGAGGAGGAGGCTAGAGCATGAGCAAACACAACCACAACTAATGTTGGTGAGGGTGGCATGGAGTCACAAGCAGAGACTATGGCTACAACTACTACATCACCTAGGGCTCACCTTAGATGCCTTCGTAGGAAGGATGCGGGCTCCTTTGAGCCATAGACTTGTAGTTATTGTTTTGATATTTTATATTTGTTTGGAACATTTTATTGCATGGATTTCATATTCCATGAGTTTTGTATATATTTGACTATATTTATATATCTAAGTGTGTTATTTCCTTAGACAGCTCAACTACAATTTGCGTACTTTATACTTATGTGATCAATGTATACTTGTGTATGTGATCAAATTTGCTTCTATTCAATGATTTTATTGTGTCTCTAAGGTTTATTTAATAAAGGGTTCTTGAAACAAGTTTTAAATCCTTAAAAATCTCTAAATTTCTAAGGTTTTTTCATTTTGTTGAGTCTACGTCGAGTCTAGGCACCAAGTCTTGAGTCCCAAGTCGAGTCACCCTAGCCAAGTCTAAGCCAAGTTAAAGTCTCCTAAATATGCTCTTAACTATATTTCTTCCAATTATTTTTTGAAAATACTAAGTACAACAAACAAAATAGGGGGTACAAACTAGACACTATGCTATGTTTTACTAAGAAAAACAAGAACACTTTTTTACACACACAATATTCACCATATTAATATTAACTATTTTTTTCAAAATTTTACTAGTTTAGAAACTAGATTCAAAGTACTACAATTCTTTCTCTTGTCATATATTCAAATTTTCAAGGCATAAATCCCAAATTACTCATCCAAGTTCAAGTTTAGCTAATTTTAGAAAAAAAAGTGGCCACTTTTGACCCCCTTTTTGTATGCCATTTCCAACATGCACTTTCCCTATTGTGGTATCACCTACAATGTTTTTTTGTTAGAACATATTATTATTATTGAGGGTTAACACATGGGTCATTAAATAGGTTAGGAGATTCATTGGATGGTGGATTAGGATTTACAGGTGTTGATGAATGATTTAATGGATAAGGATCTACATAGAATGATTGATTATAATTTATATGGGTTAGTAGGTGAGGATATACAAGATTTGATGGACTAGGATTATCTTTTATTGGCTCTTGGTTTGAAAATTTTCCTTTAGATAATTTCTCAAGGTTATAATTTGGTGGAAGATTGGCTCCTCTGGTTATAAGGTACCTAACCAAGGCATATGCTTTTTCGAAGTAGGAAGTGATCTAGTTGAGTACAATCTTATTTAGTGTTATGAAAACCATTTTGGTTAACATGATATTCATCTTGATCCTAAAGGATATCATCGTCAACATTTTCAAAGGGGTTTTTAGCTTTCCTAGTGACCTCATTAAAAAAGGGTCCATGGCTCTTGTTTTGATTAGGTTAGGCTTTGCTGATTTTGATTTAAGTTTCACATGTATTTTTGCACAAGGGGATGGGGGAATATAGATAATACACAACAACAAGCTATGCTAGTGTATTGAGATTATTTGGCTTGTGATCTCATAAAAATATACTTTAATTGGTCATAAATAGTATTAACCCAATATCTCAAGGTGCTAACTATAGAGTATTAGGACCATACCCATAACTTGTCATTCTATTTTTTAAAGTACATTATGATTAACTTTTTGCAGCTAACTACTTACTAGTGTATCACAAGTGATAGATGAATGAAATGTTTCCTATACTAGTTTTGCATAAGGCTTGAATAAATAAGTCCTTTATATACTTGAAGTTATGTGAGGCCCACATTCATGCAATAAGGGTGTTGGCTAATGGCTTGGATTTAGAGGGTAAACTTCATATTCATCCACTTGGAAAACTTAAATGCAAATGTTAACTACTTGAAATGATAACTCCTCCTTGGAATTTATATACCCCACTTGATCATGGGGTTTAGATTTTTTCATGGATTACACTTCCAAGGTTACTAGGCCTCTAGTGAAATTAAATAAAAAAGAAGCAACTGATTTTCATTTCTAAGATCAATTAAAAGTGTGAGGAAAGAGCATACACAAGGCCCATGGGTGATGCGAGTGAAGATGTTACTTTTGATCCTTAATATTGCCTTGTGGCATGCAAGGAGAGCATACACAACCAAGTCGCAAATATAAAGAAACTCAAATAAAATAAGAAAATATATTTTTGATTCTCAATATCACCATTGAGTATAAGATAAGAGTGTACACAATTTTCTTGCACAAACACAACAAACAAGAATTAAATAAATGTTAATTCCTAGGTTAATAAAAATTAAATGTGTGATTAATGTTAGGGAATCAAACTTTGACAAAGCGATCCTATGAAACCACAAAATTAATAGCTTGTAAGATTTGAGGCTTGGATAAATGAACCTACAAATAATAAAGTTAAAATAATAGAGAAATACCAACACAATAGAAAGGGACAAAGGTTAGCAGGTTAAAGCTAATCAAATTTGAAAAATATTAAAAATAGAATGGAAATGTTTAAATACAAAGTAAAAATATTCCAGATTAAACACAAATGCTTATGCATAGAGAAAAACTGTCAATCAAATTATAGAGATTTATAAAAGTGGAAACATCATGGGTTTAGCAAAAAATCCAAAAACAAAATGGTAATGTTGCAACAAGATAAATAAACATTGACCCACAAAAATAGTTAAGAAAAAAATCATAGATTTGGTGGAAATACAAAAAATTAGATGAAATCATCATAGAATAAGACAAAAAAATTGATTCTCATGCAAAATGATAATTTTAAAAATCTAATATACAAATAACTAGGTAGTGGAAGAAACCCTACAATAAGATAATTAGTTTGAGACCTAAGAAAAAACTATAATGAGAAGGCAAAACACTTTTAAAAACCCTTGCTAAGAAATTCAACTATGTAGCACTAACTAATAACCAACCCTTACAAAAGCTAGAGTTAGGATGAATAACCCCATAAGAGACATCTTGACAAAGAAAAAATACAAAAACCATGTTAGAAATATGCTATAAGCAAAGTGAAAATGCCTCAAACTAGCACAAAAATATCACTCCCAAAGAATCTAAAAATCCCAAAGAAAAAATATTAAATAACAAGTAGGAATGCTTAAGATTAGATGTAAACATCAATGGATAGGGTGGAAACATTGAAGATTAAGTGGAAATGCTTAAGATTGGATGAAAACATCACTGAAGAGACTAGAAACTCTCTTTTAGGGAAAACATCCAAGAACATGTAAAAATATGTTAAAGGCTTACAAAAATAAATATTAAATTGGGATAAGGGTCCCACTAGGTGTGCTAGAATGTGAGGTAAAATCTAGCATAAAAATATGGAAGATGCATGCAAAAAATCCTATGCTAAATCTAACTTACACCTTCAATTGAACAAAAATAACATAAAAAATAAAAAGAAACAAGTATCTCACCCCATCTAATCCCTTTGGTGCCTTAAACATGCTCAAGATGGGATCTAGAGAGATTTTGGATGAAATTTTGGTTGCTCAAGAGATATTTCTAAATTTGGTAGCATGTACTTGAACTTCTACATGTAGTGAAATATCCTTGAGAGATAGTTTTTACAGATGTTTGGGAATGAATATGAACATTTGAGATTAGATTGTGGATTGGATGCCTAGGATGAATTAGCCTCTGAGAAAGGGATGATATTGATTGAAGTGAAAGGATGAGATTAATCCTAGTGATAAAGGGTTATTATTACCTTATCTTACAAGGGGAGATGAGATGCACACAAGTGGAGGGTTGGGATAAATTTTAGTGTAAAAAAGAGATTGAATCATTTGATGGATGACCAAGATTACCTTAATTGAATGAATGGCCAAGATGCAAAAGATTATCTTTTGGCTTTTTGTGGTGAGGTGGAGATGGATGTTTATTTATTACTAATTAAGATGAAAAGGGGAATGTCCACTAGTCTACTTAATTAATAAACATTTATTTAATTAATTAGTGATGGAAGAATGTTAGTCTATTAATCAAATCAATATGATTTATCTAATTAATTATTGAGGGGAAGTTGGTTTAATTAATTAAATAACTATGATTTGTTGAATTAACTATTAGAGGAAAGATTATCTAATTCATTTAATTAATTAGTAAAGAGATGATGCAAGACTAATGATGAGATTGATGGTGTTAGGTTAAAATGTGGAAATGGATTTAAAAGTGTTTGTAGTTTTTTTCAAAGACTTCATTACAATTGAACAACATATTTGTGTTTAATGATAATAATGCCTCCTAAAATTTCATTTCATGTGTTTATTTTTGTTTAAATCAAAACACGTTATTATAGGGGAGAAAAGTACACACTTCACACTTTTCTCCATGTATCTTGTTATTGCTTTAGAATTCTTATTAAGTGTGTCATTTTGGTGTTTAATTCAATGGATTCTAACACACAAGCTAACTAAACCCAACCAATTTCCTATCCTTTTTCCAATATTTAACTCACATGGTTTAGACCCAATTAATTTCCTAGTTGTTTACCCATCTTAACCAAAATCATAGGTATCATTTTCTCTCATAGATAGAATTGTAGACATGATCACAACCCCTTATTAAAATCTGATTTCCACATTCTCCAAGCCATCACCCATTAAAAATGGATCATTACTTATTTGTTTGAGCACAAACTTTAAAATTTGGTACCTAGTTTGTTATGTTTAAAGAAAAGTCATAGGGAAATTATTTAAGGTCATATCATCACCATATTCCATCATTTGAACAAGCATTCGAGCATTTATAACATTCTACATTGGCACATAGTGAATTTTGTTTTCAACATCTTGCATTTGGCGCATCTTCAAATTTTCTCATCCAAATTGTGAAAAATAACAAGGGGATTAGCTAAGGCACTAAGGAGTATTGCATTCAATCCTAGCATAAATGACTCCTACAAGTGCTCTTTAATATATATTTGATCCCAATTAAGATTGTAACTAAGTGTATTTTCCTAGGGTTGGCATGATTAATGCATTAACATAAAAAACCCAAAGCAATAATGAAGTGCAAAGGAAATAATATGAAAACAAAAAGGAAAGATCTCACCCAATGTCTTCATTCTCCATGGCTGACCTCCATTATACCTTCTCAACTTGCTGCAATATGATTGTGCCCTCAGATTCTATGTGAGTAATATTTTGACAATGCCAAGACCAACCAAGTGTTGAAGGATTTGAACAAAATGCTAAACTATGCACTTGTGCAATTAATGAGAAAATCTAAACTAAAGTATGCTAAGACAAATGAAGTATGCTAAGATGAGGTATGCAAGAAATTGAGATCTCTAAGAAATGAAGTGTCTGAGAAAATGAAGTGTTTGAGAATGAGAGCAAAATTGGCATTTTATAGAAAATGTCATTTTTGATGGACGGCCAAGATTGAGGATGAGAAATGCCCTAAAATCAATGGATGAGATTCAATATGACAACCCACAATTAGGGTTGGGGAAACATTAGGGTGAATTCAAAATGAGTGGACAAGATTTGATTTAAGAAAACCAAATCAATGGATACGATTGCATGTGACAGAAGAGGGAGTTAGAAAATTAAATAATTTTAGAAATTACTTGATTTATGGAGGAACACTGCCATTTTGAATTAAAATTAAGTTATTTCAAAAAGGTGGAGTTATGTGAGAACAAATAGTAATTTTAAATTACTTATTTGGAAAGAGGGAAATTTAAATAAATCATTTTATTTAAATTTGGAGGAAATAAATGAGAAAATTAAATAATTAATTTTAATTATTTAATTATGGAGGAAGTGGATCAATAATTAAATAAATTATGAAGGATTTATTTAATTATCGGAAGATATTTAATATTAGAGACATATTTAAATAAATAAATAAAGTTTATGTATTTAAATAATCAAGAGGGAATAATGGATTAATTAAATAAATTTAAAGATTTATTTAATTAAAGGGGAGATTAGACATTAGTGGTGTATTTAAATAAAATAAATGTGATTCATTTATTTAAATAGTCAAGAAGAATAAAAGTCATGAATTATTTAATTAATAGTTCAATTTGGATAGAACGACATAATCAAATATTTTAATTATGTTTTAGAAGAATTATGGAGAAAATTGAGTTCGCAGGCCTAGGTCAATTTTAGATGTCTACATTTTTCCCCTCTTCATCATAATGTAGTTTACTGCGTTATGGAAAAGAAAACGAGTCAAGAAGATGCCCCAAAGGTACAAAGTGTGTATGCCCCCTCGGTAAATTTTACAAATTTTGGCTTGGGCTCGGAAAAATTTGGAAAGTGTCCCGACATGTTAATTTAGAGACTAGAAAAGTGACGGTGCAAGTGGTTTCAGATTTTGACATGTTTAAGGTAGTCAACGGGGTGGTCAAAGTTGGTCAAAAAACCCTCCAATAATAAAAAGTTTGAAAAATCCCCTTTTGACCCTATAAATAGGTTGAAAATGGGGTGAAAAGCCATTTCATTTTCATTTTAACCTTTGCAAATTTGGAGAGCTTAGAGCGAGGAGAGAAGACATGAGGATGGTGATTCTAGTGACCAAGCAACGTAGGGAGATCATTCAGACATACAAACGGCCAGAGGGCTCAGAGCCAACGGTGAGTGCATCTAACCCACTTTGTCATTTTCTCATTTTGTGTGTCATTTTTAGGGTTTTATGGCAATGAACGAATGCGTTGTGATGCATATGTTTGTGTGTTAGCCACATTCACGTTCGATGCATTTGATGCATCACGATGCAAACGCAAAGGTTCATTAGGGTAGGTCAATTAGGTGAGACACATTTGCCAAGTTGTGTTGCAAACAAGAGTTGTAATACTGCATTCAAAATATTGTGACACATTCACGAACTTAGACGATGCATTTGAATAGAGTGATGCATTTGACAAAAATCGCAACACAAGTGACATGTCAAAGTGCAAACGTGAGCTAGAACGATGCAAATGCCTAATCGCGACGCAATTGAAGCATGAAATGATGCAACTACTTAAGTAAGATGCAATTGAAGTCAACGTGACACATTTGAATTTGACCAAACCTGACTTTGTTGAGGCTCAAATTTCTAAACAACTTCTATTAGATAGATAATATGAATGATTTGCAATAATGTGCTAATGCTCATTTTGACATGTGTAGAGACAATTAGCGCCTATTTATACATGAGATAGTAGACCATCCACTTATGGATTTTGGGACCAGTTGCAAGACAAGAAGCGATGGAAATTGATGTGATTGGGACTATATTATGTTGCCTATATGCCCATTGTCTAAGAAAATAGGGGGTTGTTGACTGCACTTTGTGAGAGGTGGCATTCAGAGACATGTTCTTTTCATTTACTGATAGGAGAGGCTACAATGACTCTCGAGGACATTTACTAGATCCTATGCCTATCGATCCAAGGGGAGTAAGTCATGTACATTCCACACCAAGGACTACAGACATTCACTAGTTTCTATGAGGATGAGACTGGTGCAAGGCTAGGGATCGAGGGGTATGAGATCCATTGGGAGTTCATAGCGGAGCACTACCCTCGATGGGATGCAATGCTAGTGATGTTGATTTTAGGAGTACTAATAACCGACTGCCAAGGACATGGATTTCCTATTGGCTAGGGTGATTTTCTTGTGAGGATGCAGTAAGACAAGACCATATATGCATGGAGACCTTTTCTTCTAGGGATGTTGTACCATCAGCTACATGAGGTTTCCTACAAGGGAGCATAGAGCATCAGCTATGACACTACATTTCTTATGATCTAGGCTTGTGAGCATGTCATTGTCTTTTGTCCACCTATTTAGAGGCCATAGCTAGAAGATGGTATGTCGTATGTGTACTATTATGCAGGAACCCTATAACAAACTCAGGTCAGAGAGACAGGTTTCTGGTGGCATAGGATAGACACGATGGTGTCATTCATCTGGAGGCCATACAAGGATTGCGGTTAGTGGGATGATAAGGCTGATCTTTTGAATTTTTGTAGATAGTTTAGATACTTGATTGGGCGCACCATACAGAGTTAGCTTAATATTGAGATGTACCCACCCCAACACATGCTTCGATAGTTCAGAGAGTAGTAGGGTGTCCCTATGGGTATCACAAAGTATGCTTGATCATCATGGGAGCCTATGTGTGGTCTCATGATATTAATGCCATTTTCCAAGCAATAGATAGACAACTTAATGGCACAGCAATGGGAATGGAGTGGAGAGCTTACTGATCCAAGGATGTCAAGAGATTTTGACCTATGGTGGCAGACACACTACCCAGTGCTATTGAAAAATCCTGATGGACCAGCACCAGTGGATCACAAATCGCTGATACTGTGGGTACAACAAGGTGGAAAGGTAGGTAGAGATGGTGGCTGAGGGAGGGGTGGAGGTTGAGGGAGAGGTAGGGATGGAGGCTAAGGAGACAAAGATGATGGTGGTGATGGTGGGTGGTAGAGACAAGGAGGTGATGGTGGGAGGCATGGACAAAGAGTGAGGCAACATGTGTAGAGAGTTCCCTTGGGATCTATCCCTGAGGTAGCAGAGGAGGAGGAGAGAGAGGAGAGAGAGGAGGATGTGGGGGATGAGGAGAATATGGGGGATGAGAAGGATGTGATAGATGAGGCAGAGTGATTGTTGAGATGGCAGATGGTGGAGGGAGAGGATGAGATGTCGATAGGACCACCATTGCCACATGATGCAATAGTAGATCAGAGAGTGGAAGATCTATAAAGGAGGCTCAATGAGGCTATTGGTCAAATCAAATCCCTATGAGCAGAGTTAGAGTTTGTGCGGGTTGAGAGGGATCAGTCAGAGATCAAGCGACAGGATGTGGAGAGCTGGTGTGTCAGGTTTGTAGAGATGTGTTTTGGTCCAATTGGGGATGTGGCAAGGGAGTTGGCCAGAGTTAGCTCCAACAAAGGGTAGTACAGGATCCTCTATGAGCTGGCAATTCTAGTAGATTAGAGGGAGCCTAGGTTATCTCGGTCATACAGTAGGACAAGATCAAGATTAGGGAGTAGCAGCAGGTCCCACAGCAGTCGCAGCCAGAGTAGTATGGGTGGTTCCACCTCATTAGGACACAGGTCTCACCATTCATACAAGAACTCCTCAGGACAAAGGTCCAACCACAATCATGGATCCACTGGGTCAGGTCATAGGTCAGTGCACAGTCAGCCTCTAGTTACAAATCCATCGGCTTCTCAGATGCAGGTAGGAGTGACAATGATGGCATCAGTTCCACTTACAGAGCATCGATCACCCAGGTCTTCTCCTCGAGGGGATGAGGAGAGAACAACATAGGGCATTTGAAATGTTTATTTATTGACATCATTTTTTAGACATTTATGTTATGAAACTTTATATGTTGACTTTTGAGCCTACGAGCTCTATTTTTGAGATATTTCATGACTCTATCCTGTGACATTATATTTTTTTTTGAGATTATATATGTGATGCAGTTTTCATGACTATATGATGTCTATGTGATGTGATTTATGTATTCATGATTACGATGATGATGTCTTTTATATGCTATACTATGTATGCATGTTATGTGATCTACTTATGATGAGATTCCATGATGATGTGATGGTCGTTGATGCTTATATGCCATGTTTATGCTATGTTTATACTAATTATGATATGGATGCATAATGTATGATTATGATGGATGCCATGAAAATGTAATCTTATGATGTGATATATGTGTTTTAATGATATGGATGATGTATGCACTTACATGTTATATGAATGTGTGAAGACCTAATGCAATGCTTATATGATCATGTATGCACTTATGTTTTTGTATGTCATAGGATATCATCATGAGACGAACGGGATGAGAGAATAAGAGGGAAGAAGATGAATGTTAGTGCCTAGACCGAATCCTTCAACACATTACCATAGAATTTAACAATTATTGCTCTTAATCATCATTGGGTGGATTATTGTAATGGCCAACAAACACCATGATATGACATAGATCAATGTGTACAAGGTCGTACCATCAGCTGAAATAAGCAATCACAGAAAGGGATGGTAATGACTCATACTAAGAGCGTGATTGCCCCAGTCTTTTTGTCACCACCAACCACAAGCATAGAAAGACAAATAAAGACAATACGTGGGACAAAAGGCAAGGATATGTAAGGCATGATGTCAACCAATGCTAGCCATAGATAGAAATGTTAGGGCTTATGAAAAATGTCATGAATGTGTTAGGATGTCATGGGTGTGTATTCATGAGTGAAGGAAGATGGAATGATAGTAGATGGCGAAGCAAAGACTGACTACACATGGCACATGTTTGTTAGGTTTTCACCATGGTACCTATCCAAAGTGCCTATTTACTAGGTTTTCACTTTTGGATGAATTTATTTCTCTTAACTATTTTTGTCATTTTTTCATTTTTTTTTTTTTTTTGGTGTCACCAAGATGCATGTTTTCCAAGTTTTCATTAGGGTGACAATCTTTTATATATTTCCATTTTTTCTTTGTATTTTTAATGGTTTTTAGCCAAGCTCTTAGATGCTATGTATAGAACTTGTGTAGATGCAGACATTTTATAGGCTTTGTCAATTGTTCTCTGTCAGGCGTAGCCAATTGATAAGCACCAGAAATGAAAGAGGACATGATGACGTAAGGACCTAGCCAATTGGGCTCAAACTTTCTAGTTTTTTCTCAATTAGCCTAATTTCTTGAATTCTTCATGAGGACCAAATCACCAATTTCAAACTTTCTGACCATTACTCTTTTATTTTAGCTTTTGCAGAGATGGTTTTGATATTCCTGTAAGTGGTTCAAGGCATTTTTTTTCTTTCTTGCAACATTTCTAGCTCATGTAGGTGAGACTGTATGTACTCTTCATCGTCAATCAATCCCTTCAAGGAGACTCAGAGAGAAGGAATTTTGACCTCGATGGGAAATATGGCTTTAGATCCATAGACCAAGGAAAATGGGGTGGCTCTCGTGGGTGTACGGATGCTGGTGCAGTAGGCCCACAAGGTAGGATTGAGATGTAGATGCCAATCACAACCAACGTCATTGACAATCTTAAGAATTTGAAGGATCATTTTATTGGACACCTCAGCTTGACCGTTGCCTTGCGGATAGTAGGCTGTGGAAAAATGGTGTTGAATGTGGAAGTGATCACAAAGCTCATGGACATCATGGTTTTTTAACAGACGACTGTTATCTATGATGATGGATTGTGGGACACCATACCGGCAGATGATGTAATTAAGGATAAACTTGGAAATCTGCTTACCGGTGATGTAGGTGAGGGGGATGGCTTCAATCCACTTAGTGAAATACTCAGTGGCAGTGATAATGAATTTATGGCCATTAGACGAAGAGGGATGATTTTTTCCCACAAGGTCAAGTCCCCATTGTGCGAAGGGCCATGAAGAAGTAATTGGTCTCAACTCCTATGCGGATGTGTGGATTAGATCACTATGCACCTGGCATTTCTGACATGTTCTGACAAACTAAAGAGCATCTTTTTCTATTGTCAGTTAGTAATACCCAAGTCTTGTAACTTTCCTAGCTAAGGTCGGGCCACTCAAATGAGATCCACATATACCCTCATGTACCTCGTGTAAAGTTGTTCAGGCTTCATCAGTGTCGAGACAACGAAGAAGGGTGTTGTCAAAGCTATGGTGGTATAAGGTGTCATTGACAATGGCATATTGAGCGGCCTTTCAGATGAAATATTTTCTCTAATTATTGGATAGGTTGGGTGGAAGGGTTTGGGACTTAAGATAATCATAGATGTCTTGATACCAAGGAAAACCAGGACCAACAAGCTCATAGACCATTTCTGACTCTGGAACATCATATGCTGGAACCAACAATTGCTCCACTAAAAATTCTAGTTTTGACACATTATTGGGGATGTCTAAAATAGATCCAATAGATTCCATTGCATCAGCTACCATGTTTTGTGATCTAGGGATCTATTCAAATGCAAGCCAGTGGAAGTATGAGTAAAAGCTATGAACCATGCATTTGTAGGGCATTAAATTTCCATCTTTTGTGTCATACTCATCAGTAACCTTGTTGATGACCAGCTGAGAATCTCTGAAAACTAAAAGTGTCTACATTTTCCATTTTATAGCCATTTGGAGTCTTGTGACAAGTTCCTCATATTCCACAATGTTATTGGTACAAGGGAAGGCAATTCGGAATTCCTTAGGAATGGAGTACCCTTGCAGTGTGATGAATAGGATCCCTACTCCTAAGCCATGACCAGTATGAGACCTGATGAAATACAGCTTCCAAGGTGATGAAGGTTCCACATGAAAGATACACTTGTCAGGAAAATCAGCTATCAATGGATGAGTTCCTTTTATCGGTGCATCTGCAAGCTGATCGGCTATTACCTGTCCTTTTATTGTCTTGCGGTCAACATATTGTATGTCATATTCACTCAAGATCATTACCCATTTTTCTAACAAACCTATCAAGGCTTCCCAACTAAGAAGATACTTCAAAGGATCAATCTTTTCTACCAAGAGTGTTTGGTGGTTTAGCATGTAATTTTGTAACTTTTGTGTTGCAAAGACAACTACAAGACATGCACGTTCAATGGATGTGTAATTAAGCTCATATCCAGCCAATGTGCAATTAATATAGTATATAGCCCGCTCTTTTTCTTCATGGTCATTTTGTGCCAACAATGCCTCCAGTGCATTGGTAGTTGCAAAGACATACAAAATCAAAGGTTTTCCTTCAATTGGAGGCATTAAGACAGGTGGTGTCAATAAATATTCTTTGATTTTTGGAAGGTTGATTGACATTTATCTATCCACACAAAGGGGATAGTTTTGTGCAATAAGTACTTAAATGGTTGACATTTATCTACCAGTTATGCAATGAACCATCGGATGGACTATAATATGCCCTATAGTGTCCTTAGCTCACTGATTCCTTTTGGTGGAGGCATGTCTAATATTTCTTTCACTTTTGCGGGTTCAACTTCTATGCCTTGGCAAGAAACTATGTAACCCAACAGTTTTCCTGAAGTAACCCCAAAAATAATTTCTTCGGGTTCAAATGGACCTTGTATTCTTCCATCCGCCTAAATATTTTATCTAGGATGCTAAGATGGTCTTTCCATGTCAAATATTTTTCCAAAAATTCTCCACATAATCTTCCATTAGTGTGTGCATGAGATCATGGAATATCATTGTCATGGCTCGCTGGTATGTGGCACCTGCATTCTTTACACTATAAGGCATGGTGTTCCAACAGTACATTCCCCAAGGATAGGTGAAAGCTATTTTGTGTTGATCTTCAAGGGTGATCCGTATTAGATTGTAGCCCGAGAAACCATCCATAAGGGATAGCATCTCATACCCTATTGTGAGATCAACAATGATGTCTATGTTCGGCAATGGAAAGTCATATTTTGGACATGCCTTGTTTAAATCACGGAAGTCTATACAAATGTTGATTTTTCCATTTGGATTGTTGATGGGTACAAGGTTGTAAATCCAGTCAACATAATCTATTGATCTTATAAATCCAATATCCAGTAACTTCTTAAGCTCACCTTTGACAAGTAATGCAATATGTTGATGCATCTTTCACAATTTTTGTTTGACTAGTTTGATACCTGGAATTAAAGGAAGGTGGTGCAATACTAATTCTACATCCATACCTAGCATGTCAACATATGACCATGCGAAGTTAACTTTCCTTTCTGAGAAGAATTGTTGGAATTCAGGTTTTTCTTCTTCTATTAATGATGCGGCAAGGAGAACCATTTTGGGGTCCTCTGGTGTAGCAATGTTAACTTCTATGGTGTCTTCAATAAGCATTGAAATTTTTTCTTGTGTCATAGGAAGAAAGTCCAATCCTCCATCCTTAAGCACCTCAAAGAGGTTTTCACCTTTGTATACGTCCTTTATTTTTACTATTGTATTTTCAGAAGGCGCCTTGTGGTTTTCACCTAAAGACATGTCTTTTTTTGTTTTATTTCTTATATTTTTGCGACTGGAGGATTGCATAGTCTCCCCAAAGTATGTCATACAATCTAGATCAATAGAAAATCCTACCTTGTGATCACCACTTGGTATGCCCTCACAGAGTCCCGTGAATTCTACAATGGCCTCATCATTCTGAAAGATGTCCATAATAGGCATGCCTTGTTGATCCCAGTCAATTAGCTATGGGTAGACAAGGGAGATACCATCATCAGTATTGGTAAATGGTGGGGAAGATGTGGAAAGCATGCAAATGGAAGCCTCAAGTATGAAGACAGAAATGTCATCCTTAGTTTTGCAATCAGATTCGATCCAAGGACCATCTTTGGACTCAAATGAGTCATATTCATGGTCATAATATGGTACAAAAGGATCAGAATCATGATTAACAGATGGTAGTTCAAAGGCATGGATAGTAGACTTAGGCATGTCAGACTCATGGGTGGATTCAAGAATGGGGTGGGGCAAGTCAGGCGTTGCCTACAAGGATTTAGATTTATTCGCATTTGGGTCTTATGAGATGCTTACCTACTCATTAAGCTTAGAATGGCTATCTAAAGGATCAATGTTATACATTTGTCTAAATATTTCCTCAAAAAGGGGTTGGTCGGGTTCTAAGAATAGTTCATCAATGTCATAGTCACTTAGAATTCTATCAAATCCCCATTCCCATTCATGAGAGTCAGTTTCGGTATGGGAGTCTTCACTTGTCTCGACACTTTTAGGAGTCGTTACATCCTCACACGAAAGTACATTAGTACGTTGATCGTTAGTTTCGAGTTGCTCAAACCCTAGCCCTAGATACTTTGGTCTCTTAGAAGGAATTATAGGTTCTCTTCTTCTAGTGTTGTCCTGTCCATGGCCACTAGTTCCATCAAAACCATGTGATTTGCATATATCGTATCCTTTACCATAGATATGTACTAGTAGTAGGGGTGATTTAGTTGGGTCCTTCTAGATCCAAGCAGATAAGTCTGAAATGTCCTCATCATTCATGACTTCCCATAGTGTGAAGACCATATTTGGAGAAACCTTGAAAGTCTTCTTAGGCTCTATTGCGAAACAAGGTCGACCATAGACTTTAGGTGCCTTGGGTATTGTTGTGATACAGTAAGCCATATTCAATTTGAATTCTCCATAGCCAACATCCTGGATCTTAAAGTCAGTACTTTGTATGGTGGCCGAGGAGGATGGTATGGTGGAAGTAGATGGAGTGGATATGGATGATTTGGTCAGTGTGGATGGGTCAATGTATTTACATGAAGTGGATGTTGAAGCCTCTCGATTGATAGGCACTTGGTTCTCAGAAGTAGCTCACAAATTGGTGCAATATTGAAAAGGATCAGGATCTGGTATAGTTATTTCAGTGCCATCAAAGGGGAACTTCAAACATTGGTGGTAAGTGGAGGGGATGGCCTTTAAGGTGTGAATCCATGGATGACCAAGCAAGACATTGTAAGGTAGATCATGATCCAGGACTTGACATGTTCTATCTATAATAACCAATCCCACATGAATTGGAAGTGTGATGATGCCTTTAGAAGAGTGGTCTTCATCATTGTATGCTTTTATCACAATACTCTTTGTAGTGTCTACACAAGCATCAGAGAAGCGAAGAGCTTTGACCAATTTTAGAGAGAAAATTTTCAATCCTACTCTGCCATCTAGTAGGATTCATCTAACCTTATGGTTATAGATGAAAACCTCGATATGCAAGGCACCGTTGTGAGATGGTTTGGGTGAGATATAGTCAAGGTCTGAAAAGGTAATGTGATGAGGGGAAGTCAAATATCCAACCATGGTTTCGAAATGGTTGACATTAATATTAGTTGGGATAGAAGGCTCTTGCAAGACCTTATCCAATATAGCCTTATGCACAGGAAAAATGCAGAGCAACTCAAGGATGGAAATTTGGGCAGGCGTTTTGTTCAATTGCTCGATAATGTTGAATTATGGATTGGGTTTTGGTTGCTTGACAGATGGGCCAGGTATGGTAATCTTGGGCTAACGAGTAGAAGGTCCTAGGATGGTGACCTTTCCTTTGTGTGTAATGACATTGCATTCTGGGGTCTTTTTAATAGTAATGGTATTGACACATTTGTCTTTATCAGTAGCCCGAAGGTTATTAATGATAGGACCACCTAAATAGTTGAAAGTGGCACAGGCATAGTTGGCTTGATTTTTATTATTCTTTGTGTCAGATGATGAGGGGTTATCAGAACCATGATCCTGTAGTGGGTTCATGTGAATTGTATGGTCTGAATTAGACGCAAATAGTTGACCACTAAGCTTAATAGTACGGTTTTCAATAAGATCCTGTACAAGGTTTCTTAATTGATGACAAGAGGAATTTTTATGCCCTTTGACACGGTGGTAATCACAGAATGCATTATCATCCCACCATGATGGCTTGAACTAACTAGGGTCATATGGTTTAGGGTCTTCCAATGTGATGACACCATTTTGAATAAGTTTCTTAAGGACCCCTTCAATTGGTTCCCCCAAGGGTGTGTATGTGTGTTTTTGAAATTGTCATGGTTCACGTGGTTGTCTTTGATTGGATTAAGTAGGATTATTTTGAATGGAATTAGCAGTTGGTGTTGGTGTAGTGATAGGTGCAGTTTGAGTTTGGACTCCTTTAAGAGTGAGCATAAGATCTGTTGCATTGACTATTTTTGCATCGACCACTCCATCATTGGTGATTTTTTTATTTTTAACCCAGTATTTGTTTTTGTTGTTGGAAGAACCTGGATTTTTGTTTGTGGTAGTGTTAATGGTTTTTCCACCATACTTGAGTTCGACTTTGGAAATTAAGGATTTTTCAAGCTAGTCTCCTTTTTCAATAAGTTCAAGAAAGGTGGTGCAACAATGGACTTTAAGGCCATATATTAGCGGTCCAAGGAGATTATGTACAAACATGGTGACCTTTTCCTTTTTAGGTATCTCCATAGGACATTGGCTTGCTAGGGTTCACTATCTTTGGAAGAATGGGATAAATATCTCGTTGGTGTCCTCTTGAGTGAGTTTGCGTAAGGAGACAATGTCAATGTCCATATCAATGTTATAAGCATAGTTTTTAACAAACCTTTTGGCCAATTCTTCCCATGATTTTATTCCTTTAGGAAATTGTGCGAACCACTCCAATGCACGACCTGTGAGACTCCTAGAGAAGAGTCTCATTAGGTAAGTATGTTCATAGGCAATTTCCATGCAACTGGTTGTGAACTCTTTGATGTGTTTGATGGGATTAGTTTTTCCTTTGTATTTAGGGAAGTGCGGCACCACATATCCTGGAGGGAATGGTGGCATGTACAAGGTTGTGTCAAATGGATACATACATAATTCATATGTCATGTAAGACTTTTTCTTGGCCATTTGCAAGGTTTCCACTTGTGTTTGAAGAGTATCAAGTTTGAGTGTGAGTGCCTCCATAATAGGATTGTTTGTAGCATCACATAGGCTGGTGAGAGGTATGGATTGATTTCCCACTTGTTGTGATGATGTGTTCTGATTTGGAATGTGTTGATGAATGAAATGGGTGTTTTGATTTGGCGTTTGTTGGAAATGAATGTTTTGATTAGGGATTTGTTGATGTGTATGGACTTGAGATGCATATGTGGGAATGTGGGTTCTAGCCATGTTAGATTGAATTTGTGGAATTTGTTGTCCTTGAACATATTGGTGACCAAATGGAGTCATATTTTGGGTGCCTTGTCCAAATTGATAGGTGTGACCATGTGAGATGTTGGTATTTTGTCTTCAGGGCACATTGGTGTTGATTTGTGAGGAATTAGGGACATTGGATTGATATCCTTGAATGACAACTCTTTGTTTGTTCTTCCCAAAGGGGTTTGATGCATTTGTTGCCATTGTATTAGTAGAGGAACCCAAGAAAAGGTTTTTTGATGTCCCCATAGAGCTAGATGAAGCTCCAAAGAGGTTTGATGTGTTGGATCCCATTGTATTGGATGAAGTCCCAAATTTTGATCCCATAGTTCATGAGGAAATTGTGGATGTTTGTTGAGGGATTGACTGTGATGTGGTGTTTGTTAGGGTTGATGTTCCCCCAATAGACATTGTGTTAACCACATTGGATGTATTGGTTATATTTTGGGTAGTGGTAGCACCAATATAAGTAGCATTAATGTTTTTGTTGACACTTTGTGTTGTATCTCCCATGGAGGTGTTGTTTGTATCATGTGATGGGTTTGTTTTCTTGGTAGGATCGAGAGATGCTACTCTTATGATGTTGATGTCAAATCCTTTTGGTAACCTAGCCCCTTGGTCAAGGAGCATGGCTAGGTATCTATCTAAGTCTTGCAAGACTAACTCTTCCACAAAGGAGGCTACTTCAGGATTTTGTGCAATAGCATGTATATCTTCCTGACATACTTGTCCATTTTGGTCTCTATGGAAAATTTGTTCAAAAGGATCGCATGAAGAAGATGGAATAGTCATTTCACTGAATGGATTGGTGGACGAATTTCCCATGTTGGCATTTGCATTCATGTCATTAGGGAAATTGTTTTCATTCATGTCATTAAGGAAATTGGAAAGGTTGTTGCCTTGTCCAAATGGATTCATTCTTTTTTTTCATTGAAGTCTTGTTTTGACCATAAAAGTTTTGCTCAGATGAGGGAAGATGGAGAATGACCAAATGCAAATGGTATGAGACTATGTTTTTTTTGTTTTTTGGATTAAAGGATTCTCTAAAATGATAATGATGGTGACCAAAGGAGAATGGTAAATTCCAATGAGACTAAAATGAGGAGACTAAAGGTGTGCAAATGCAAATGCAAGGTATTCTAGGATGCACTAAATATTGGTAAACTTAAGGAGAGGCATACTCAACCATACAATGTTAGGCAATGTCTCAATTTTGGAATGTCAAGGACTTGTTAAAAGGACCAAAGGAAAAAGATGACAAAGTGAGGTTTCCACACTAGAATATTGAGTTGTAAATGGCTCACTAAAAGGAAAAAGACTAAAGGAAATAGTTTTATCAAGTCCAATGAGAACCTACTCTTGAAGGAAAATGTTTGACAAAGAATGGCAAGGATTCCTATCCTAAAATCTGAAAAATGAGGACCTAAAATGATGGTAAATCCTAAGGATGAAATTAAGGAAGTGCAATGGATGACCTATGGAAAACTAAAAATGCAACCTAAAGTGCAAGGATGGAGGAATTTGAGCAATTATTGATCTGGTTCTTTGACAAAGACTGCATAAAAAGATGTCTGGAATATGTTTGCAATTGTTTAGCCTGGGGTTTTTGACAGTGATAATGTTTTCTGAGGTCGCAGGCAATTGTGTCATTTTGAGGCTTCAAATTTGTCGCAATGTATCAAATGCATCACAAAATGGGCAAATGTGGTGTTTCAGATAGCATATGCGGCTCAACAGAGCAATTGCGGTTCTCAGGAACTCAAATGTGTTGCAAAATAGGTAGATGTGGTATTTGAGATAGAAAATGTGTTTAAATAGAGTAATTATGGTGCATAAAGTAGCAAATACGGTGCAAGATGTCAAATGCGTCGCAAAAATTAGCAAATGCATTGCAGAGTCTAGTTTCTTGTCAAATTTTGGCAGATTGTCAAGATTGTTTTTAGTTTAAAGTGTTGTTCCAGATTTGAAAAGGACATTTAATTGTTCATTTAGTCTGACAAAAACTTGGAAAACACATTGTCTTTGAAAGTTTGCAAAAACAACCACATAGAAAACAAGTATAGCCCTATGGGTTGAAAGACTGTATTCTTTTATATTCCACGTGGATTTTACTCCAACTGCACTTATTCTTAGTGGATGAATTTAGAAGCTTGGCCACACGGGCTCCCCCTTACAATGCACTCACTTCTCAAGTCAACCAAGCTTCTAGCCCCCATGAAACTCCCATGGCAGACTGATCATCTCTACTAAAAACTGTGAGAATGTGGATGCCTTTGCAACGACCATTGTTGCACCAAAGAATAGATAAAGGTTTTTTTGGCCAACTATAACAAGGTTTTTAGTAAGGACTTTCCATTCATGGGGGTTGATCCATGCGGTGAGAGACCAATTCTACCCTTCTCATTAGAACCAACCTCGTGATACTAGCCTTTGTTCTAGTATCCACAATTATATACCAGTTGGAAATGTGCTTGGCTTTAGCGTGTTACTAGTTGGGTCATTCCCTTGGGTGATTACTTTTTCCCACAAGGAAAGCCCTCTAAGATAAACAAAAGCGAGCAAGTATATCTGTAGTTCGATCAATCTTTATTTTGCATGAAATAAAGAGAGAACACATGCTATATACTCCACTCACACTCGCAAGATTTGTTCATTTTAAAACCCAAAATGAAATGTGAGGGGTGATAAAGTAACAATCTCTCAGTGTTTTTGTTTTCTCAATATTTCTCAAAGCACAAGAAAAAGACATACACACTTGGGAGAGCATCACCATACCACAAGACACACAAGACACTTGCTCATTTTTAAAGCCCAAAATGAAGTGTGAGACAAACAGTTGTTTATTTAAACCAATGTCATGAGATAATGCAAATTCATTTTAAACCCATGAGTTGTAATGCATGATTGTGTTGTTTTTAATCCAATGAAAGTGCATGCATGTTCATTTTAACTCATGAATGTAAATGCAAATTTGTAGTTGTTTGTTTGATTAATATTGTGACAATAAAAGAAATAAAACAAACAAAAAGGATTAGACTCCTTTTCCAGCTTGCCACATGTTGTAACAAATAGATTAGTATCCAAAAAATCTCTAACCTAAAAGGAAAGAAATTAAATTTGGAAAAAGTATGAAAAACTAAAAGAAAGAAAAAATGTTACCCAGGCGAATGCGTCACCACAAAGTAGATGCATTGTTGGGTAAAGAAAATACGGCTCGGAATCAAATGCATTGCTATAGGTCTTGAATGCAGCTCGATCTAGTGGTTGCGTTGTTTGGAGAAGTGAATGCAACTTGACAAAGCAGATGTGTCATTTTTGAATGTGAATGCATCGTGACAAGGCGTTTGTGTCTCGAAAAGTTGCGATTGTGTCATTTTGTACCTGAACCTGCAAAAAATCCAAACAAATATGTACAAAAAATTGCAAAAAATGAATGTCAGGTTCACCAATGTAACTATGGGTATTTTCCTAGGGTTAGCAAATTAATGCAATAAACATAAAAAACCCAAATTCATAATGAAGTGCAAAGGAAATAACATGAAAAAAAAAGGAAAAATCTCACCCAATGTCTTCATTCTCCATGGCTGACCTCCACTATACCTTCTCAACTTGTTGCAATATGATTGTGCCCTTAGATTCTATGTGAGTAATATTTTGACAATGCCAAGACCAACCAAGTGTTGAAGGATTTTAACGAAATGCTAAACTATGCACTTGTGCAAGTAGTGAGAAAATCTAAACTAAAGTATGCTAAGACAAATGAAGTATGCTAAGATGAGGTATGCAAGAAAATCAGATCTCTAAGAAATGAAGTGTCTAAGAAAATGAAGTGTCTGAGAATGAGAGCAAAATTGGCATTTTATAGAAAATACCATTTTTGGATGGATGGCCAAGATTGAGGATGAGAAATGCTCTAAAATCAATGGATGAGATTCAATATGACAACCCACAATTAGGGTTAGGGAAACATTAGGGTGAATTCAAAATGAGTGGACAATATTTGATTTAAGAAAATCAAATCAATGGATAAGATTACATGTGATAGAAGAGGGAGTTAGAAAATTAAATAATTTTATAAATTACTTGATTTATATGGAGGAACACTACTATTTTGAATTAAAATTCATTTATTTCAAAAAGGTGGAGTTATGTGAGAAAAAATAGTAATTTTAAATTACTTATTTGGAAACAAGGAAATTTAAATAAATCATTTTATTTAAATTTGGAGGAAATAAATGAGACAATTAAATAATTAATTTTAATTATTTAATTATGGAGGAAATGGATCAATAATTAAATAAATTATGGAGGATTTATTTAATTATGAGAAGATATTTAATATTAGAGAAATATTTAAATAAATAAATAAATAAATAAAGTTTATTTATTTAAATAATCAAGAGGGAATAATGGATTAATTAAATAAATTTAAAGATTTATTTAATTAAAAGGGAGATTAGACATTAGTGGCGTATTTAAATAAAATAAATGTGATTCATTTATTTAAATAGTCAAGAAGAATAAAATCCATGAATTAATTAAATAATTATGAATTATTTAATTAATAGTTGAATTTGGATAAAAGGACATAATCAAATATTTTAATTATGTTTTAGAAGAATTATGGAGAAAATCGAGTTCGTAGGCCTAGGTCAATTTTAGGTGTCTACAAAGATGTCACAAGATATGAAAGTTCCAAAAATAAGTAACCAACAAAAATATAATTACATTACACATACTTAATTTCCATCAATCATAAACAAAATCACACACAATCATATTAAATTAGAATGGAGACTTTATAGACATTTAAACTCATCTACTAAACAAGTGATGCAGTGCATCGAGTTCCTGCCACCAAGTGAAGAGCTTTTAGGTTGGAAGGGGAACAAAAAATATGGTTAAAGATTTGGAAAATGAATGCTTCAGCATTAATATAATGCTCTAGCCAAAAAATTAGTAAGATCATTTAATTTTTCAATTTTTTTAAAACATAAATGAAAATAGACTTGCTCCAACCAATTGAGAAAGAGATAAATCATAATTTGAAAACACAAAAATATGTCCTTAAAATTCAACTATAGGATAAAGACAAAAATATTTTAAGCAATGTAATTTGATTGGTCAAGTAACTATTTGAAATGCAAATTCAAGGAATGTTGGCTACAGGAATAAAATGTATTTACCAAATGCAATTATTTGCTAACATTTAAATCGTTTTGAGTGGACATGTAGGACATATTTTGTTTTATTTTATATAGAAGACATATAAAATTTAAATATTAGTAATAAGTTAAAATTTTAAAAGTATTTTTCCCATGTGTCATTCATGGGGGTCCCTGTGCCAACCTGGCTAGTTCGGCACATGGGCTTACTCGGTGGTAGAAAGGACGAATGGTGTCATCCACCATGATAGAGGCCTCATTCGGCAATACATCACCAAAAGTATGTTTCAAAACTGGCATTCAATGTCGCACGAGGGAGAAGTTTAAATGAGTGCCAGCAAAGTGTGTTCCCCTGGGAGAGACAGCATTGAGGTGTGCGAAGTGACAAACTCAAGAAAGCTCAGACCGTCGGATGTATGGCAAGCTTACACTTGGATTGCCTCGTACTCCCTCTCGACGGTGAATTGGAGGTAGGTAATGAAGGAATTAATGGGAAAGTGTTGGCCTTGGCTCATCCTCAAATGGAACTCGATTATTTAAGGGAGGTGTCTTTGGTTTCTAAATAACATAAAAATGGAGACCCCCATAAAACTGAAATCCAAGAAGTCAGAGGCAGCCTCCACTAGGTTCATTTCGGACCAGAGACTGAAAAATATTTGCCAGAATAAGGATATTCTATGTTTGGAGGTTGTCTAAATGGTGCTCGGGAGGAAATTTTTCCTCTCCAACAACAAAACAAAGGCAAACTCTAACATATCTTCACGGTTTCTAGCTTCTTTGTTGGACCTGAATCTGCCTAAAGTCTGGTGTTTGGTGCTTCTCAAAATGGTGTTCAAAGCTGCAATTCTAGAGGATGACTTGAGTGTGGTGGCAGTTGTGAGGCCTGGTGTGGGAATACCATTCCCAGACGACATAACGATGATGTTCCAATAGCGCATCGAAGTGGAGTGGCAACTGTTCATTTTGGACATGGTGGGTGTGCAACTGGAACGCCATCGCTTCTGGGCACAGACTAGAGTGAATTTTTGTTGCAAATGGTTGGGCATGGTTGAAGTGGCTAGTTTGCAATGGCTTAGAGACTTTGCAGACTTGGTGGATATGATGCAATTCTATGATGAAAATGTGTAAATGTGGCATTGTTAGTTTTTTTTTTGTAATTGATGGGGGGTGAGCAGTTGGCTAAGGGTAGAACATCACAATATTGAAACCGTGGAATTCGGTGGTTGGCATGGCCTAGATTCAGACACATTTTATAAATTTTGTTTAAATCAATATATGCAGCTAGTATGTGTTTTACTTATCAAAAAAAAAAAAATTAAAGTATTTTATCTTTCTTAGTGCCATATTATTATGTTCAAATAATAGTAATATTTGTAATTTTTTGTGTAGACATTGATTGTATAATTGTTGGATATGGTACAATGAAGGTAGAAAAGAATATATTCTTACCGCATATAGTTAAATATTTTAACCGTCTTTATATTTTTTAAATTATATTTAAATACTATTTTAAAGTTCAACTCATTCAAATAAATAGTCTAATTGTAATTAATTTTATTTACCATGAATTTAGAAAAGAACATATGCCCATGAAAAATAGGCCATAATAAGTAAAGTGAATAGGAATAAGAGCTTTATAGGTAGAGTGGAGGTTTAAATATTAATTAATTTCCTTTCAAATATTATTTGGTTTACATCATTGAAAATTTTTGCCAAAAATAATTGGTATCAAACCGTTAAAGTGACGCAATAAGGAAATGAAACGACATAGAAGAGTGCCTTGAGAAACACGATATGATGAGGCTAGTGGTATGAAGAAATCCCAATACTCGTAGTGTGTTAATGGTGAATAGATGTAAATGGGAATGCTTTTCTATGCTTCGTTGTGTTGCATATCCTCCAAATGTCGACCGAGTGCATGGATAGTGAGAATGCCAAGAGTGTTACATGTAAACGTGTGAGAATATAGACTTAAGAGGAATTTTTCACTTGATGCATTAGAATATGATCTGAAAATTCTTTGAAGAGCATTGAGGCAAAGAGAAGTGTATTATTGTTTGAAAGGCAGAGGAAATATACAGAAGAACAATCAAATATTGCATAATTTCATACAAGTAAGTTGTTATTGCTCTGTAGAGTATGAGAGAGTCAATGTATAAGAACTTTGAGTAAATCTGGTAAAACAAATGGAGATGGCCATTACTATATTGTTTGGAAAACCTAACTTAGAAATCCTTTAAAAGTAAGAGTAGATGACATATGCTATGTATGTCATAAACATGAAATAGTAATAGCCAACAAGCAGGCTACATATGGAAAAGTAAATGGTCTGGGCAAGTTCTTGTTAACTATGAATGCTTTCAATGCATTGATTATGGATTGATTTGAAACCTAACTTGGAAGTCAGAGAAAACTAATAGTAGATGACACATGCTATGTATGTCATAAACATGAAACATTAGAAGTGGAGAAGGAAGTTAGATGTGAAAAACTAAATTTGCAACAGTAACTTGTCTTTAAGAGCAAAAAGCCAAACATATGAAGTGCATATCATCAGAAGGATGTTATTATCAATTTTGTCATGTGATTTTGGGTTTGATGTTTATGAATAACATATTATTTGTCATCGACTGTGGTTGTTTCTTCAAATTATCCTTGTAACAAGAACCATTTTTTGGAATTGGAGTGGAGAGAAAGACCTATACAAGTGCAAATATACTTGATTCTTGAAGAGGAGGCTATGAGGTCAAAATTTTGGATGTTTTTCCTCTTTTGTTTGCAATGAAGTTTGATTCTTTGAATTTATGTAAAAAATATTCCAATTGTTTGAATATGTGTAATTTATGGCCATAAGCAAGTTGCAATAATGTTGTAGTCAGAGATATGCACAATATGAATTTGTTTGAAGCAAATGTACAGTAAGCAATACTTGTAGTAGAAGGACAAAAGTAGTGATTTGAGGATAAGGGGTGTCAGTTAGCTGAGTTTGTAGAATCAATACAGTTGCACTAATAGAGTCATTTTCATTGTGCTTGAATTAGAAGCACTCACTATTACTTGAAAGTCTGATTAGGAAAGTGGGGAGAATATTTTTTTGTTTGTAAAAATAAGCAACAAAACTGTTGGAAACAAGTTTTAGTAGTTAATAAAAACTTTATTGTAAGCGCTAGGATCCTATTTAATAATAGACTAGAAATTTGTGTGAACCATAAGAATTGATTGCATCAAACAATGAAAATTTTTATTTTAAGCAAATGTTTTCAAGAGGAAGCTTTCCTGTTTACACATATATAGCATTATGAGTTGAGTCTAAAAAAGCATTGCATTACTTGGGAAATTGGATAGTGCATTTACTGCTATAGAATACGTTAGCCTAAGTAGAAATACTACATAATTTTCATTTAACCTACTGCTTGGATTCAACTCTTCCATGTTTTTTGGTTACATAGCATACGCCATGCACTGCACCCATATCCTAGTGAGGCAGAGTTGAGTCAATATTGTCAGCCATTTACACGCAATAGCTTTACTATTCTCACCATTGATGCACTTGGTCCGCTTGTATGTGTGGAGGACGTGGGAGCATACACAAGCCTTCATGTTTAGGATTGGTCCCTTTGAGTAAGGGCAACATATCATGTTTGTGAAGGAACTTTTGGGTGTTGTTAGTCTGTTGAAAAATTTTAGTGCATTCCCTATGTTTTGTTATAAAGTGGATGTTGTTGCTTAGTGATTTACGCACAGGAACTAAGTTAGTGGGAAAATAGCTCAATCAAAACTCAATCAAGTAATAAGTGAATCTTTGTACAAATTGAATTTAATGGTCAAATAATTGACAAACTTTATAATTTGTTTCTATTTTTCTTATTCACTTAAACAAAGAATAGTAGGATACCTACTCCATGCGAAAGGGAAAGAGATAAATGATAAATCAAAGACATGAAAAATACGTGCTTGAATTTGGAACTATAGGAAGGTAGAAAAATATTTTAAACTATTGAATTTGATTGGCTTATCAAGTATCTGAAATTGAAATGCAATAATTGCAATAGTAACTTGCCCATTAAAAATATGCATGTTTTATATTTCTGACATATAGCATACTTAAAAGTTGTATTATTGGAATTTAAGCTATTTTAAGGGGAAAGTGAGAAAATTAAGCATTGTCTAACTTATAAAGGAAAAACATGTTGACTGTAAAATGAGGGTGGCAAGAAGTTTTAATCCATAAAACATGAAATGTAGTCATATAGGCCAAAGAGCTAGGAACATAAGCATAAGAAAAAAGAGAAGTTACAGGTTGATGCAATGACAGGTAGCTTTGCAGCTACTTGTGTTTCTTCATCACCAGAAATGGCATTATTATGATTAGTACGAAAACCATAATTTTATATAATTTTAAACACACTTTGCAAATTGACGACAGAAAAAAGTATTTGTATTAGTATTTTTTTGTACCTTGTTGTAGCATATGACATTCATTCATTCATGCAAATAGCATTTGTAATCACATTGTTTTGATTGAGCTTGAAATGGCCTTTGGTGATAAAATCTCGTAGTGCAAATATAACTATTGATTTGTCCTTGATGTGGTCTTCATATTTCATGTTTTGAAGAGCGGACAAGAGTTATTGGATGACATGGTTTTGAATTGAACAATGGATTGTTTGCTTGTCATTTGTTATGATGATAGTTTGAGGATGAAGTGAGTATATGTAACTCACTTCCTTGTCACATTGGTTTCAATGAGCGCTCTATTGTTGCAGCATGTCGTAAGTGTTGAATCTATAATTGCAAATTAGGAAAAAAGCCTCAAATGGATTTGAAAGTGTGTTTGTTGCTCTTAATGTGCCTGAAACCTAAAACATGTGAATGTAAATTGTTAGAAGCGGCAGTTTCAAAGATCTTGTTTTAGAAAGTGACAAGATATTTAAAAAGTTACCATAAATGTTGATTGCATCAAAGCAGTTAGCTTGTCCATTGTTCTTTTGTTATTCAATTTGCAAATAAATGTTGATTGGCCCATGTGGAACGTGTTCTTTTGATCTGTGGTTTTTAGGATATTCTTGAAAAGAAATGTTGGAGTTTTGTTCCTAAATAGATGTGTTATTTTCAAGTATTATTGTTCATGAGATGGATGCAGTTGCAGCTGCATGGCAATGAGAAAGTTAGTTATCATTACAAAAAAAATTAGTAGAGGCCAAATGCTATAGAAAAGGGTTAAAATGGATTAGTGGCATATGCTATGGAGACATTTGTACCTGTGCTCTATTAGATTCTACACTACCATCTTTGATATCAATAGCATATTGGTTGCCTACTTTGTTAGCGCCAACAACCAAAGCACCTATTGTTCCAATTGGATATTGATCTGTGATTTCTAGTAGCTGGCTTATAGTTGTATCTGGAATGAAGTAGTAGTATTTAGAAAATCGAGGCATGCTTTCAACTGTGCTAGTGTCTGTCAATATCAATACGCAATCACAGTCCCCTCTATCATAATTTTTTCTACGTGCAATTATTGAAACTCCTATTCCTGGAATTATTTTGTGTTGATGTTATTGCAAAAGGTTTCCACTGATATTCAATGTAATTGTCATTTCTACTTTGAGGTCTGTGAGATCTGCATGCAATACCTAATTTGTTTCATTGACTTTGTCCAATGTTTCTTTGTAGACAACAAGAATGCCGCCTTCGAATGTGTCACCAACTTTTTTTGCATTTAAGTCTTCAATTGATATGGTCTTTTTGACTTTTGTTCTAGAGGAATGGAGGAAAATTTAAATCTTATATCTGGATGATGCAAAAATGCATATGATAGGGAAATAGAATAAGTTGTTTACTGTTTGCTTGTGTCTTTTTCCATGTGTTGCATTTGTTGTGCTAGTCTTTTTGTTTGTTCCATCGTTTGTCTGCAAAGCAGTGATATAGCATTAGAGAGTGCATTGGAGCATGTATTAGTGATATATGCTTATTTATGTCTATAGTATTATATAGAAGGTTGAAAATTCCTTTTCCTAGGGTTTGCATAATGGAATGGTATAAAGTATCGTAGCAAATTGGCTAGTTTGTTAAGGTGCAACTATTTTCTTTTTGATGTCATTTTCCAAATACATTTTCATATGTTCAAGGAGTTGGATATCCATTGAGTGCAAAACATGTTTCCACAAAAATTGAATACACCAGATTGAATGAGAGTAACCCAAAAAAAAGGCATGAATACAATCAAGGGTTTTACCTTGAATGTAAAACCTGATCTGAATTCTTTCTTTTTTTTTGGTTTAGCTCATTCAGGATTAGTGCATTACTTTTCTGCAATAGCATTCTTTGTGCTTTGCTATAGAAGACCCCTCTTTTTGCACACTTGTCTCCAATACTTGCAGGCAACACTTCCCTAAAACAATGACGTTATTATATAGACATAATAGAGATTCATATATATATACACACACACACATTACACATATATATATAGATATAGACAATTATATAGAAGAGCCTATAACTAATTGCTCAACAGTATTTGTAACGAATCAAACAAACAGTCTTCAACATTCTATTTTAATGTGCCTACTCTAGAAAGCCCGTTATTTTTAAGTACATTGTCTATGTTGCATACTTGTGAGCGGCTTGCATATTCATACTTATTAACATCTATCATTTCTATATTCTCATATCTTGTCTCAATTTTGAATGCAGAAAGTATTATATTGTTCAAAATGCTAATTAGCCTTAATATGTATACATGTGAAATCTTTAGTACTTTGCACATATGTATAGTACAACGGAGTTGATATTTTGCGTAGACGTTAAATTGTTTCATTGCAAAGAGAGAAGGAAAATGATTCAAGAATCTGACCTGCAATTTTCTTGTTCAAAAATTGACTATATTTGTGCCAATGTATATGTTTGTCTCCCACTAAAATTGTTGAACAAGAAAATTGCAAGACAATCATCCATTAACTAGTGGAGCTTTTTCTTGTAAGTTATGTTGCTTTTTTTTAAGAACGAAGGAAAATTGTTCCCAATTTTCTAATAAAACCTTGTAGAAGCCATAAATTCTTTATGCACTTGTCTTGATATCAGTGCCTCTATGTCAATGCAACTAGAAATATTAGTGCTAGTAGATTTCCACAATCCATGTAGATTATTGCTAAAAATTTTGGATTAGATTGTGTCTGAAATTTTTTGCATCAATGTTTTGAATCACACTCCATGATTCATCATCATGATGAGAGAGCACAAGGAAATTGAATCCAACAACCAACTCCCCTTTCTTGATGTTCTTCTTCTGAAAAATCCTAATGGATCCATAGGCCACAAGGTTTACCCTAAGGCTACCCATACCGATCTCTATCTTCACTCGTCTTCTCATCACCATCCTAGCCAAAAGTTTGGTGTTCTTAAAACCCTTTCCTGGAGAGCCTTCCAAATTTTTCATGATGAAAACTTAATGCAAGAATTAACCCACCTCTGTCAGGTCTTCAAATTAAACAGTTACTCATGCAAACAAATCTCCAGGGATTTCAACCATGCCAAATCTAGTTTCTTCTCTTCATCCAAACCCCTCCATTCTTCCCCACTTCCTTGTGTCTCTCTGCCTTTTGTTGATGGTATCTCCCAAAAACTATCCAAGATCCTTCTCAAAAAAGGCCTACGGTGTGCTTTCAAACCCCGCTCAACCTTGAGAAATTGTATCCCTTCTCTCAAAGACTCCAAAGACAATTTTCTTGAGTTTGGTGTCTATAAGATTGTTTGTTCGTGTGGCATTCCTTACATCGATGAAGCTGGGAACTCTTTTAGCACTAGATTCAAAGAACATAGTGTTGACATTAGACATGAGCATTCCTCCAAATCTGCCATTGTCGACCATTCTACTACCACTAAGCATCACATCTACCTTGAAAATGCCCAAATCTTATCCAAAGAAGATAATTTCGTCAAGAGGAGGCTAAAAGAAGCCATCGAAATCTACCATCATCCTCAGAACCTCAATTGTGATGAGGGATGGAGTCTTAGTTTTTCTTAGCATCCTTTGCTCTCCAACTTGAGAAACCATATGTATCTGTCTCTCCCTTAGCTTGTGCCCCTCTCCCATCAGTTTCTCCTCCCCTTCGTCCCCTCACCTTGTTGGTCTCTCCCCCTCCCCCTTCCTTCTCTCTTGGTTCCTTCCCTTTTCTCTTTTCTCAATTCCTTCATGTCTTCCCCCTTCCTCCCTCCTCCTTTCTTCATGTTTCCTTCTTCTCCTTGGTTCTTTTGTCCTTTTTGTGTTTTTTGTTTTGTCTTGCTCCTTCTCCCCTCTTGTGTTTCTTATTTCTTGCTTTAGAGTCTTTTTCTTGTTTTTTCTTGGTTTTCCTTTATTTTTGGTTTGTTCTTGTTCCTTATTGTGGTCTTTTGTGCTTTGTCCTTTATCTTCTTTTCTGCTCTTTTCTCGATATTCTTTTTTGGTTTTTCTTTTTTACATTCCTCCTTTGTTTCTTTTCTCTTTCTTGTTTAATTGTTTTTAGATTCATTTCATTTTATTATTTTATTTTTATATTTTCATATTTTATAATTGTTTGATTGGTTATTTCAAGTACTCATTTTTTACCCTTGCTCTCTTATTTCTTTTTCTTGTTTATTCTCTCTTTTTGCTCTCTTTTGCTTATTTCCTTTCCATTTGCATTTGCTTAATTGTTTTCCTGGTATCATTGTCATTTCTTTGTTTGTACATGGTTTATTACTCTCCATGTGTTTGGTTATATTTGTACATGTATGTATATGTATGCATACATTTAAATCATCCTATTTTATTTCCTTGTGTTTATTGTTTTATGTTTTGAATTTTGTTTGGTTTCTTGTTTATTTTTTTGTTTTTGTTTTGATTTTATTGTTCTTTTATTTCTTTTTGATTTTATTATTTTCATTTCTTGGTTTAATTTTGTTTGTGTTTTTATTGTTTGCATGTTTGCTTCTTTTTTTTCAAGAGTGGTAAACCACTTATATTTTATATATATTAATAAATATTTACATATTGTTGGTTCAGGTAGACATACTAGTGGGAAAGAACCAGCAAGAAAACCCCCAGTTATGGTCTGAGTAACTGTTTGTACAATTTGACATAAAGACCAGTATGGTCATTTAGACTTTTACAAAAAACTATTTCCTTCCCAATACAACTAAACAAAATAATTGACTTTGACACTACATTTGATCATTCCCATTTGATTCCAAAAATACCCTATCAAAATGTACAAACTACATATACCTCCATCCCTATTCATTACCCAGAAATTTCTTTCTCATGGAGAGTGGTGGACTAAAACAAGACCAAACTTAAAAAGATGCAAATTTTCTATCAGCTCTTTGAAGGCCATTAATTGAACTTTCCTTTGATTCCACATATTTTCCCTTACGATGATGATTATAAGATGGGATTTCTTTGTTAATATTAGGTACATAACGATAACAGAACTTCCTTTTACTTGCCTGTGAAGTGGCTGGAATTTGCAAGTCATGAATACAAACATGACTTCTCAAAAAAGAAATTGCATGATATTTTCTTTTAAAATCATCAATCTCCTCCATAGAAATAGCAGACTTATACTTTTTAAGAGCTTGATATAGGTGCAAAGATGTGTCATGCACTGTAGATAATAACATGCCTTGAAAAATATCTGCATACCTCTTTTTGTGATACAAGAGGTGCCTTGGAAATAAACCACCAATCAAACCATCACCCAAGATGAAATCATACTATTGTACACTATTTAATAGAGCATCATCTTCCAAATATGCACTTTTGCAACTCCTCCTTCTCAATGCAATCAAAGAATGGTTCCTCCCATGGTTTTACCTTAATGGGAACTATGTAATTACATACTTTAAACTCTGTTAGTTCCATACCCTAAGCCTCTAGAATGATAAACTCTAAGAAACAAGAATTGTATGAAGCAAATGAACAAGGAAAAAAAATTATAACCATTTCCTCATGCTTATTCACACGATGGAAACATTGGATAATACACCCAGTAAGGATAGCATGGGTGAAGGATATCCAAAGATACATTTTGATTACCAACTTTTCAGATTATAGTACTAGCATTGTACCAACTATACCGCCAATGGCTTTGGATTTCAATTCTTTTGGTAGTAAAATTTAGCAATGCCTCTAATGTTGTTAATTTTGATATCTTCAAACCACAATATCCTTACCAGATGCCCAATGTGCCACCTCATTTGTACATTCTTACAAAGTTTACATAGAAATTCGAATGAGGGCTGATTGCAAACTTTCTTATCAAATGTGTATATAGGTACTACATGTGCCTTATTAAGCCACGACACTTGAAGCCACACATGCCATTGTATGGCATGAAAAAGAGAATCAATACAAAATCCTGCAAGTTTATCACAAAAACATTAGTAGTACTAAGATCATACAAGCGATGATGCAATAACATGACGACCAAGATGATGCAAGCTAATCAAAAGAAATATTTAAATAAGACCAATCTTGCTCTAATTTTGTATGCCTTCATTATCTTGAATAACTAGTTCCATCAGATTTGGGAATGCCTTTATGTCGATCTAAACATTTGAGTCATTTAGATCATTTTGTTCACTACCCATCATTGCTAAATAATCTGCCACTTTATTACCTTCATGGTATGTATGTGTAATTATTGACCTTTCTAATTTGTCAAATAAAAACCAGACTTTGTTAAACACATAGTGAAGATTCTAGTTTTGTATTCTCCTTGTCTTGAGTGCATTGATAATAATCAGAGAATCACCTCCAATATGCATTTTTGAAAAGCCCCCCTGAATTGCCAATTCCAAACCATGAAGTAATGCTTGTGCTTCAGCACAGTTATTTGTAGCATTAGACAAGTGAAAAGCTTCAGCACTAGCACTTCCCCTACGTCATTTCTAAAACATACCCCCGCACCTGAATGCCCTGGATTGCCTTTAAAGGCTCCATCGAAATTCAATTTCACAAAACCCTTTTGTGGAGGAAACCAAGTAACTGATGCTCTATTTACTTTTGTAATATCCTTTTTAAAAAGACTACCATCAAATGGCAGTTTAATGAATTTCCAATTTGATAGAATTAAACTGTCCCAATTTGTAAATGTAGAGTTTATAAACTTATCCCTTTGAACACAAGTATTAACTCCCTCTGAAATAGGTTTCTCTATTTTTAACATTAGCACTTCAATTGGTGATTTGATCTTTCTGAAAACCCTCATATTTCGTTCCCACCAAATATTCCAAATCACAAGAGTAGGAATGATGATCCATATGCATGCATAAAAAGAGGATCTGAATAAAACCGACCAAGTTTGGAATAGTTCCCAAATTGTGTTTGACAAAGGGAAAGAAATTTGAAGTCTACTTTGGATAAAATTCCAACATTGATTAGCCACTACACATTGAACAAACAAATGATCTATAGTTTCAGGTTCTAAATCACATAAGGGGAAATTGAAAGGATCAACAATTCTCAGTTTAACTAGACAATCACTTGTTAAAATTCTCTTTTGTAATGCAAGCCATGCAAAACTACCAGCCTTTGGAAGGACTTTATTATTCCAAAAAAAATTCTAAGCACGTTGAGGTTCAGTTGAGTAGTTTGAGTTTACTAATACTGCATAGCCATCCTTAATTGAATATGAGCCATCTTTCGATGTTGACCATATTATTCTATCAGATTTTGAAGATAAATAAACTATTATATCTTTCACTGCATTATTAAATAATGCAACTTGCTGATTATTTAACAATGAATTTGGTGGAGACTTCCAAATAACCTTTCTCGATATTGTTTGCATGTTTTTTATTTATGTCAACATTTTTTATATTTATTTGGTGTGTGTGTTTTTTTGGTTATATGTGTAGGCTCTTTCTCTTTTTTATCTTAATTTTTTGTCCTCCCATTCTAATTTGGCTTAGTGCTTTGATTTAATTGTTTGGTTATTGTTTGTTTTCTTTTTATATCCTTGTTTGCTCATTTGTTTTTTTGAGTTGTATGCTTAGACATACATATATAGATATATGCATATATCCATATATGTGTGCAAAAACATACATTTTTAGTTATTCAAGCTTATTTCCAATATTTTTGGTCTTTTTTGTTTGTTTGTTTTGTTTAGTTGTTTATTTATTGGTATTTCTAATTCTCTATTATGCTCCTTTCTTGTTCCTTTTAATTATTTGGTATTGGTTTATTTTTTTATTTAATTTTGTTTCTTTGTTTAATTGTAAGTATTTGTTTTGTTTGTTTTTGTATATATATATATATATATATATATTCATTATTTATATATGTGTGTGTGTGTGTGTGGTTATAATATTTATATTTAATTATTCATTTCTTTTCTTTTTTATTTATTTTTATTTTGGCTTATATTTTCTTTTCTTATTGGTCCATCTTCTCTCCTTGAATTTTGTTCCTTAACCCCCTCCAAACCCCCCTTCTCCTCTCTCCCTTTTTATTCCTTCCTTGGTCTACAACTATTCATTTCTTCCTTGTGCTCTCTCATCTTGATGATAAATCATAGAGTGTGATTCAAAATATTGATGCAAAAAAATTCAGACACAATCTAATCTAGAAATTTTAGAAATAACTAGAAATATTGCTTGGAAAAAGCAAGTTATTATTGGCACCGTTGAATTTTATTTTCAAACAGTTGCTTTTCCAATGAAATTGTATTGTTTAAAATATTTTTTTCTTTTTCCTATAGTTGGGATTTAAGCACATATTTTTTGTGCTTGAAAATTATGGTTTATCTCTTTTTCTGTTGATTGGAGTAGGTCCATTTTCATTTTTGTTTAAGTAAATTAGGAAAATAGGGGGACATTATATATTGTGGAAAATATTTAATCAATGGATGCAAATTGTGCGAGCTTTGGTGGTGGACTGGTGGGTACTAAAGTAACGAATACATGTTTAATGCATTAAATGCAAACTTTGTGAGATGTGTTAGACAACTGGTGGGTACAGAGGCAGTGAATGCATAGTTAATTCATGAAATATCAGGCATGTGTTTGGTTTCATTTTTGCTTATTCTCATTTGTTTATTGTTTGTTGAAAAGCTTGTGTGTTTTTAGCTATGGGTTCCCCTCTTCCATGCTCTTTATTCTAGGAACAATGCATTACTGGTGAGCAACTCATCTGCTTGTTTATGATACTTGATATCTAGAAGTATTGCTTGTTGTTATAAGGGAGAAGGGGACAAATGGGTACAATAGATGACATATGGTATGCAACCCATAAACATGGAATAGTGGAAGCACAGGAGTAGATGAGTATTGCAACAAAGAAGAATTATCATAGGGAAAACTGAATGCTTTGAGCAAGGTGTTGTCAAATGTGGAGGAATTCAATGCATTAACTATGTATTATTACTTCAGTAGGTATGAGCCTATCAGAAAAGCTCAGAAAATTTGTATTTAATGCCTGACTTTTTGGAAAAAAATATTGAGTAGGTCTATTTTTTTGCAAATTTTATCATGTGTTTGTATGTTTCATGTTTATGTAAAACATATTATCTTGCACAATCTACATTTAATAGATTGTTGTTTCTGGTCCGCTAGTCATATCATTTAATGCATTAAACATGCATTGACTACTTCAGTAATAGTGGTCTCTTATTCTCCTAATTTACTTTAACAAAAATGAATAAAAGGCCTACTCCAACCAATGGAAAAAGAGATAAATTGTTTATTATCTCTCAATTGCAAATGAAACCATTGCAATAGTAACCTACTCCTTGGCTTCAATTGTTCCATGTATCTAGGTTACATAGCATATGCCATCTACTATACCCATTTGTATAGTTAAGCATTACAACAACAAAGAATACTTCTAGTAGCAACACGACAAAAGTTCTCATACATATACAGTTGTTTTGTTTCAGTTTCAGGCATGGTAGACAAATTAGAATTATGAAAGGGAAAACTCAATACCTTGGTTAGATCAGGTCCACTATTCATTTTTGTTCAAGAAAATTAGGTAAACAGGACTTTATATATTTTGTAAAATATGTAATCACTGGATGCAAATTGCACAAGCTTTGGCAGTGGGTTGGTTGGCATTACAACAATGACTACATGATTAATGCACTAACTCCATTATTGATTTCCATTTTAGAAAATTATCCATATTTTATGTATGTCTTTGATTGCAAAGGTAAGATTATTTTGAGCAAATAATAGTTCCATGTTTATGAATTACATGGCATGTCATTGACTATGCTCATTTGTCTATTTGGAAAGTCAAATTCTTGAACTAGTGTTCTCCTTTATTGTTTACAATTCTTCCAATACATAATTCTTAGACACATTGGAAGAATTAAAATTCCTCAGAAATAAAGGATGAGAATGGTTCAAGAATCTAACCTTGTAGCTTGTTGTTGAAGTACTAAGTCTATGTGCAGCAATATAGATCTTTGTCCCTTACTTC
This sequence comes from Sequoia sempervirens, assembly GCA_007258455.2. Lineage (NCBI taxonomy): Eukaryota > Viridiplantae > Streptophyta > Pinopsida > Cupressales > Cupressaceae > Sequoia > Sequoia sempervirens. The sequence goes on along the minus strand of VDFB02275930.1, from coordinate 23,491 downwards.
AATTGCAAGCAATGGTTCCTATTATACGCACAATTTAGGAAAATAAGCACAGTCTATGACATATAACATGTTATTCATAAACATGAGACACATAAGAACATAATAAAATATGCAAGATATTTAAGAATTAAATGCAAATTGTGTGAGCATTGTCGTTGACATGCGGTCAATGTACTTGTACGCATGGCTTGCTAGCGAATCAAATTCTATAATCTATATATAATGTCATACTATTTTCCTAATTTAGTTGAACGAAAAATGAATAATAAACCTACTCCAATAAATAGGAAGAGAAATAAAACATAATTTTCAAACACCAAAAATATTTCCTTAAATTGCAAGTATAGGAAAAAGACTAAGATATTACTATAGCATTCATTGCATTTGCTTTTCAAATAGTTGCTTGGCCAATGAAATTGTATTATTTAAAATATTTTTGTCTTTATCCTATAGTCAAGATTTAAGCACATATTTTTTGTGCTTGAAAATTATGGTATTTTTTTTTCTATTGGTTGGAGTAGGTCAATTTTTCATTTTTTGTTTAAGTAAATTAGGAAAATAGGGAGACATTATATATTGTTGAAAATATTTAATCAATGTGCAAATTGTGAGAGTTTTGGTGGCAAGCTGGTGGGTTCTGAAGTAGTGAATGCATGTTTAATGCATTAAATGTAACTTCGCAAGATGTGTTGGATAGCTGGGAAGAACACAAGCAGATAATGCATAGTTAATTCATGAAATATCAGGTGAGTGTTGGTTTGTGCTTATTCTCGTTTGTTTATTGTTTGTTGAGAAGCTCGTCTGTTTTTAGATGTGGATTGTCATCTTCGATGTTTGTCATTCTATGCAGTGCTTGAACAAGGGAGGAGTTGTAGGAACGATGTACTACTAGTGAGTGGCTCATCTATCTGTTTGTTGATGATGCCAAAAATTGGCAAGGTAACAACCCTTTGTGAGAAACTCAGTTCATGGGGGACCTATTGCGCTAAACTGAGTAACCTCCATATTTTTAAAGAAGATGACTTCTTCTATAATTGGTTTTTTGGAATGGAAATATGAAGCAGATATAAAAGTAAAAGATCTAACTAAGGCAATACACCATAATTTAGATAAAAGGCATGTTAAATCTATCTTTTGGATACAATCTAAGGGCCCATTTAGCAATTTACTATATCCTAGAATGATAGAAAATAAAGATTGAAGCATGAACAATGCATTCAATGACATAAAATAATTTTCAAGCCCATTCACTAAAAAGAGGAGTCAAAAGACATGATCTAAACCAGTAAAATTGCATTAAAATTATAGAAGTTCTACAAATGGACCATTCAAACAATAATGACACAGTATAAATTTAATCAAATAGCTTCAAGAAAAACAAAAAGCTTGAGCAATGGCAAAGTCTGTGAGTCTTTCTGCAATAATCTAATAACAATAAAAGGCTTGGTGTCTCTAGAATTCTGCAATTCTTGAACTCTCAGAACTCGTGGAAATTTTAACCTGGAATCTCCAACCCGTCTTCAAAAGAAAAGAATAGTATATGTAGTGAGTATTCCCACTACTTGGCGGGTAGTAACTAAAAAGATTTGGAGTCTTGAGCAATGATGTAGCAGCGATGATTCCCCTCGACCGTTGCAACATAAAAATATTCAGGTCATAGCATTTGGTCACTCCCCATCCAGGTGCATTCCCTGCGAATGATGGCAGTGGTCCCGAAAAAGTCCCGAGAAGACAAGTTTCACCACCCAATATAGGTAGTTAGAACACGCGGCAACACATCGGAGCCCATAGCTTGCATCATCCTTTGTGTTGAAGAAGCATCTGCAAGGAGATAGTTGGCAGCATGGCACAGCTCATGGTTCATTTTGTTGGAAATTATGCCTCAACTTGTTGGCTTCTATCTCTATTCAAGTCTTCATTATCGGTCGATCGTTGGTTTCCATAAGTTTGTAACCTTGTCACGGAGTTTAGAGGTTTTGTAACCTAAATCGTGGTGTTTGGAAGTTATGTAACTTCCCCACTGGGTGACCTCCTTTGTTGTCATGGCATCACTGGTTTCCATAACTTCGTAACCTTGTCGTGGAGTTTGGAGGTTACGTAAATTCGCCACTAGGTGACTTCCTTTGTTGTCGCGGCATCATTGGTTTTCGTAACTTTGTAACCTTGTCATGGAGTTTGGAGGTTACATAACTTCCCCACTGGGTGACCTTCTTTGTTGTCATGGAATTGGTGGTTATGGTAACTTAAGAACCTTGTATATAGTGGTTATGAAGTTATCATTTTTAGCGACACATCAACAAGTGTTCACTTTGGAGAGGCCATGCCAATGGTTGGTTTGACAGTGGGTGTATGAGTGAGTTGGTAATCAAAAAGGATAACTCGTGGATACCTAAAGTCTTCAGGATTTTGTTTATAAACTAATGACTATTATTATTTCATGCTAATGTGGGATAATGTTGATGATTGAGCTTCTTGGCGGTTGAGAAAACTGAATCAATTTGGACAAAGGGTCAAATAATATAGCAAGTAGACCATTTTGGTTTGGAGTGCAAAGATAGGAAAAAATTTGGCATCAATTGAGCAGACTGTATGTTGGACGAGCATTGTAATAGTGTTGCAATTGACTGTCGTTGGCTGATTGTATTGCTTCCGTGTAATATTAGAGAACTAATACCTATGAAGGAGGGATCTGTAACTTTATTGTAATTTGTTTTTACTGTGAATAAAGTGACTTCTCTTTACTGGTGGGTTCTTCTCCCAAAAGGGTTTTCCCACATAAATTTGGTGTCTATTCTCTATTGATATTATTGTTTATTCTTGTATGTGTGAATCTTAATGCTATGTAGTTTGAAATTAAAAGTACTCCTACATTATTCTCTTGTGGATTGACATTAGGAAAGTGATTTTCGCACTAGAGTCTTTCCTTACAAGTGGTATCAGAGACTAGCTAGTTGTGTTATCCTTGTGGGTTGGTTGGGTTTTTTTGTGTCAATTTTGTTCAATGGGAGTCTTGTAGAAGTCTGGTAATTGTCAAATTACAGATTGAGATGGCACTAGCAAGTACATCTAGAAAGATTGAAATTGAGAAATTCAATGGCAGCAATTTTGAGTTGTGGAAACTCAAAAAGGAAGATCTGTTGGTTAATCGTGATCTTTGGATGGTTGTGTCTGGAATGAAACCTTCTGGCATGAAGCAAGAAGATTGGGATCTTGCAGATCAAAAATCAAAAGGGCTGATAAGGCTCTATTTGGTAGACTATGTTCTTCTTAATGTGCATGAATAGAAGACTGCAGCTTCCTTGTGAAAAATACTTGGAGATATTTATCAGGGCAATTCCTTGGTAAACAAGTTGTTCTTGAGGAAGAAGTTGTATTCTTTGAAAATGCAAGAAGGAGCATTTGTTGTTGATCACTTGAATACTTTTAACATGTTGATTGCTCAATTAACATCTGTAGGTGTGAAGATTGAAGAAGAAGATCGTTGTATGTTGTTGTTATGTTCTTTGCCTGATTCTTGGGATCACTTGGTGATGGCCATTAGGATTACAACATCCACTTTTAAGATGGAAGATGTTGTTGCTTATTTGTTATCAGAAGAAATGAGAAGAAAATCTTCTAAGATGGCGAAGGAGGCTCTTGCTGTGAGAGGCCGATCAAAAGAAAAATACAAGAAGAAGGACAAGAAATCCAAATCGAAATCAGAAGGGAGATCAAAGTCTCCAAGAAAAAAGTCCAAGGTGAAGTGTTGGAACTGTGGGAAGCCTGGTCATGTCCAAAAGGATTGCAAAGAGGAGAAAAAGAAGAAGAAGAACTCTTCTGACAATGATTCTTCTCAGAGCGAAGCGGATGCCTTCATTGCACCCTTGGCAACTCAGGCATCAAATGATGTTTGGTTGATTGATTCTAGAGCATCTTTCCACATGACATCTCATAGAGACTAGTTTACAAAGTATGAAAAATACGATGGTGGAAAGGTGTACTTGGCAAACAACTCATCCCTGGATATAGTTGGCTGTGGAAAATTTAGAATTCAGTTCCCTGATGGAAGGGTGAAGGGAATCAATGATGTTATGCATATACCAGGTCTGGCTCAAAATTTACTTTATGTTAGTAGGCTAAATGATGTTGGTGTACAGGTCTCTTTCTCTAATGGTGTTTGTAAGATGACAAGAGGCTCTATGTTGTTGGAAAAGGGTGCTCAAATTGGTACTTTGTATAAGTTAGATGCCAATACAGTTCAATGCAACAGTGCTTCTGAAAAACTATGTAAATCAATAGGGAGAGAGGTAATTGTTTCAGCAGGAGCTAATTCTTTGGAGATGAAGCTTCCAGTTGAGAAAACAATGTTGTGGCACCACAGGCTAGGCCACATTGGAGAAAGAGGTTTAAAAAACTTGAAAAATAAAAACTTTGTTGAAGGGCTTGATGACTATAACCTTGAATTCAAATTTTGTGAACATTGTATATATGGTAAACAACACCATGTTTCATTTTATTCTAGTCCTCGGAAATATTCTAGTATACTTGATTATGTTCATTCTAATGTGTTTGGTCTAGTAAATGTTCCTTCATTATTGAATTCTAAATATTATGTTTCTTTTATTGATGAATATTCGAGAAGGGAATTTGTGTATTTTTTAAAGAGTAAATCAGATGTGTTCAATCATTTTAAGGAATTTAAAAACCTTGTGGAAAATTAGACTGGAAGGAAAATAAAATGTTTAAGGACTGACAATGGTGGTGAGTTTTATTCTGATGAGTTTGAAAGGTACTATAAAGATAATGGAATTTAAAGACATAAGACTACACCCTATACTCCGCAAAAAAATGGAGTTGTTGAAAGGTTCAACATGACAGTGATGGAAAGAGCATGAAGTATGCTAAGTAGTGTTGGATTGGAGGAGAATTTTTGGGCTGAGGCAATTGCAACAGCATGTTATTTCTTAAAATTTTCTCCTAATTCTACTCTTTTTGAGAAGACACCTTTGGAAGCATGGTCTGGTAAGAAGCCCTCTCTTAGACACATTAGATTTTTTGGCTATGAGGCATATGCATATGTGTTGAATGAAAAAAGATTTAAGTTGGAGAACAAAGTTGTTAAATGTATATTTATTGGCTATAGTGCTAGCATAAAAGGATACAAGCTTTGGAACCCTATGACTAAGAAGGTTTTGTACAGCAGAAATGTTATTTTTCATGAGTTGAAGCCTTCTACTTTGGATCTATAGCCAGAGATAAAATCAAAAAATAAAAAGGATGTAGTTGAAATTCCTCCAACACTAGATAAAGAGGAATTCAAAATTCAAAATGTACCTGAATCTAAGGAGAGCTCGAGCAGTTCTGAGATTTCTAAAGAAGAAGAACAACCTCAGCCTCAGCTCTTGAGGAGGTAAACACGTAAAAGAAAGCAACCTGATAGGTATGGGTTTTCTATGTTAGATTCTACTTGTGCCTATGCTTTGGTTACTAGCACTGATGAGCCTAGGACTATTAAAGAGGCAATTAATATGCCTATTGAAAACTCTTGGTTGGAGGCCATGAATGAAGAAATGGCATCTTTAGAAAAGAATGACACTTGGAGTTTGGTTCCCTTGCCTGAAGGAAGAAAATATGTCATCTATAAATGGGTATTTAAAAACAAAATTGGTTTGGATGGCAGTGTGGAAAAATATAAGGAAAGGTTGGTTGTGAAAGGTTATTCCTAGGTAGAGGGAATTGATTATGGAGAAATATTTTCTCCTGTAGCTAAGCTGACATCTATCAGATTTCTTATGTCACTTGCAATAGTGCATGACTTAGAGGTTGAATAGATGGATGTGAAGACATCTTTTCTTCATGGTGACCTTGAAGAAGAAATTTATGTCCCAGCTTGAGCACTATGTGGAAAAAGATAAAAAACATCTAGTATGCAAGTTAAAGAAGTCTATGTATGGTTTGAAACAATCTCCTAGAATGTGGTACTAGAAGTTTGACACATTTGTTTTGTCTTTGGGATTTGTAAGATCAAAATATGATCATTGTGTGTATTTCAAATCTGAAAATGATCGTGTCTTAGTTATTTCCCTATATGGGGATGCCATGTTGTTCATTGGGAATAGTAAGCTCATGATTTATGATCTTAAATCTTAATTGTCTGTAAAGTTTGAAATGAAAGATCTTGGTACAGCTAGGTATATTCTGGTGATGGAAATAGCCAGGGATAGAAAGAGTAGAAAGCTTTGGCTTAGCCAAAGTAAGTACATTAATACTGTTCTAGAGAGATTTTGTATGACTAATTGCAAGCAGCTAGTTGTTCCAGTTTTGTAGGGAATGAAGCTATCTATTGAAGATTGTCTAAAATCTCCTTCTAAGATGGAGGACATGACAAGATTGCCTTATGCTAGTGTTGTTGGAAATTTAATGTATGCAATGGTTTGTACAAGGCCAAACATTGCCCAAGTAGTGGGAGTACTCATTAGATTTATAGTGAATCCAGGAAAGCCACATTGGGATGTTGTTAAAAGAGTCTTTAGATATTTGAAGGGCACTTCAGAATATGATTTGTGTTACCATGGAAATTTGGTTGAATCACAAAGGACTCTCATCATTAGAGGTTATATGGATTATGATTGGGTAGGGGACTTAGACAGTTGTAGATCCACCAGTGGATATATTTCATGTTGAATGGTGGTGCAATTAGTTGGATGAGCAAGCAACAGGCTGTAGTCGCTTTGTCCACTATGGAGGAAAAATACATGGTTGCAACACATGCCTTTAAGGAAGCAATCTGGTTGAATATTTTTTGTTCTGATATTGGGTTTAATGCAATGCAAATTCAAATTTGTTGTGATAGTCAGAGTGCTATTTGTTTGGTGAAAAATCTAACTTTCCATGCCAGGATGAAACATGTTGATGTGCAGTATCATTTTGTATGAGATATGGTGGAGGATGGACATGTTTGTTTATAAAAGGTGGATACTCTAGAAAATGTTGCAGATGCATTGACAAAGCATGTGAGCATGGACAAGTACAGGTGGTGTGCTAATTCGATGGGCCTTGGAGCCCATGACCTTCATTAACTTTGAGTTTGGAGAAAGCTAGTAATTCTTCGTCAAGTGGGAGATTGTTGGAAATTGTGCCTCAACTTGTTGGCTTGTATCTCTATTCAAGTCTTCATTATCGGTCGATCGCTGGTTTTTGTAAGTTCGTAACCTTGTCATGGATTTTGGATGTTTCATAACCTAAGTCATGGAGTTTGGAGGTTTCATAACCTAAGTCACGGTGTTTGGAAGCTCCGTAACTTCCACACTGGGTGACCTCCTTTGTTGTTGCAACATCACTGGTTTCTATAACTTCATAACCTTGACACAAATTTTGGAGGTTACGTAACCTCCCCACTAGGCGACCTCCTTTGTTGTTGTGGCATTGTTGGTTTCCGTAACTTTGTAACCTTGTCACAGAGTTTGGAGGTTATGTAAATTCCCCACTGGCGATCTCCTTTGTTGTCGCGGCATCGATGGTTATGGTAACTTAAGAACCTTGTATGTAGTTGTTATGAAATTATCATTTTTAGCGACACATCGACAGATGTTCACTTTGGTGATGCCATGCCAATGGTTGGTTTGACCGTGGGTGTACAAGTGAGTTGGTAATCAAAAGGCTAACTTGTGGATACCTAAAGTCTTTGGGATTTTGTTTATAAACTAATGATTGTTAGTATTTTGTGCCAATATGGGATAATTTCGATGGTTGAGCTTCTTGGTGGTTGAGAAAACCGAATCAGTTTGGACAAAGGGTTGAAGAATATAGCAAGCAGACTATTTTGGTTTGGAGTGCAGAGATAGGAAAAATTTGAGCCTCGGTTGAGCGAACTGTATGTTGGAAGAACATTTTAATAGTGTTGCGATTGAATGTGGTTGGCCGATTGTATTACTGTTGTGTAATATCAGAGAACTAATACCTGTGAAGGAGGGATCTGTAACTTTATTGTAATTTTCTTTTATTGTGAATAAAGTTACTTCTCTTCGGTGATGGGTTCTTTTCGAAAGGGTTTTCCCATGTAAATTTGGTGTGAATCTCAATGCTCTATTCTTGTATGTGTGAATCTCAATGCTCTATAGTTTGAAATTAAAAGTACTCCTACATTATTCTCCTGTAAATTGACATTAGGAAAGCGATTTCTACACTAGAGTCTTTCCTTACACATTCTCCCCTCCCTTCATTGAAATCTTGTGTTGGGATGACATGTAGCATCAATGTTTACTATACATGTTGGTTGTGGGGATTGACAAATGTTTACATGAATGGGAGCTATGTGGCATGTGGGCAAGGCCTGATGAGAGAGTGAACGAAGTAGTTAAAAATGGCTTGTGGTGAAGACACGTCAGAGAATGGCAGGAGTTGATAGAAGATCAAAGGAGAGAATTCCTTCAGAGAGTGTTGAGCGGACATGTGGCAAAGGTGGGCGGTCATTTATCAAAAAGGGTCAATGATGTTCTTTTGAGGCATGGGCTGATATTTAGCAAAAACAAAACCCAAAGGGAGCTCAATGAATTTTATTTTCATAGCTTTTGGCAACTATTAGGGGCATTTCTCTTGAGGAAAAAGGAACCAAAAATTTTCTCTAGCTCATAGACCAAAGCACCATCCATTGGGTGACAGAATTAGAGCTTGGAAAGGGCCACCTATAGGGGCGGCTAGTCATCTTCGGATAGTCTCAATACATTGCGCAAGTTTTCCTATGCTCCACCTAGGTCAAGCATTTCTTTATAAGGTAGTACCTTTGGTAAACCGGCCCTTGACTCACAATGGAAAAGTAGCCGCACAACTGGATAGATGACTCCTTCAATGTCCGTTGCAGTAGGAGGTTGGCTGAAATTCTAGAAAGCGGTTGGGTCCTTTTCCTTTTCTTTAATCTTTGTTACAATTTGATCAGTTCTGGTGATCAACCCATCTTCAAGAAACGGGGATGGGAGGCCCATATCGGTCAGCCAGGAGAAATTTCCCCACATGCCATCCATAGTCTTGTTCAAATTAGTTGCGCAGGCGGTATTATGCAAGATGGATGAGTGGAAATGGATGAATTTGTTTATCGTTTGGGCAGCAACATTCCAATCCTCGATCCCTACATTTTCTAATTTTTCTTCAGAGACCATGTATAGCTTGTTTAGCAAAATCTTTTCCTCAGGAACCCTTTCCATAAGGAATCGCGGGAACTTTTTGATTGTTTCGTGAACCTCCTTACTCAAATTTTTTGCTTTCAAGATGAACTGGAGCATTAGTTGTAGTGTTAGGCAGAAGGCCTTAACCTTTTCCTAGTCTAAAATATATAGCTGTTGAGCTACTAGGATGAGGTCTAGCTGTGCAGCAGGGGCTTGGGGAGAACTTTTTAGAAGGGAAATCTTCGCATCCTTCAAGCTGACATCCTTTGTTAATTCCGCAATTCTCCTTTTTATGGATGCAAGTTGCTCCTCGATGTTACCTAACTCCTTAAACCAATTCTCCTCGGCTCTAGCGTGATTTTCCAATTCTGTGTCAAAAGAAGACTTTGTCTCTTGGAGCTCTTTTTCTAATTGGGCCCTTTGGCCCTCAAAGTCCACCTTATTCTTTTCTAATTTATGCTCATGTTGAGCGCACTGAGATGCTAGCTCTTCATCCTTTTGTTGCATATTTTTCTCCACCAAGGCCAATTGGCTCTGATATTCCTGGTTCTTCATTTGCAGCTCGTTGATCAAGATGGGATCAATGGATTGGGACTTTGTGAGCTTCTCTTGGAGTTTGTTCCACTCCAACTCTTCTACCTACACTTTCTCTGATAAGCGCGCAACCTCTGCTTCCAACGATTTCTCCCTTGTCTCCAAGAAACTGACTCTTTCTTTCACAAGCCTTAGTTGCTTCTACATTTTCTTTAGCTGATGGCCAGAGTGGAGGAATTCAGTCATTACCACCGGTTGCATTTCCTCCATGAGTTCTACCTTGTCCTGCGATTGGTCTACTCTTAGATTGAGTCCCACAGCATACATGTTGTAATCATTTGGTAGCATCTCCCTTTTTGGTTTGGTGGTGTTCAGGTACATGGTGGAAAAATTTAGCGTTTGAAGTACCTCATTGTACATAGTATATACCTTTGGCTCTACATCCTTTTTGTCATCCTTAGCCTTTTTATTTTGCATTTTGAGAGCTCACGCTTGCTTTGTGGCCTCTCTTTGGGCTATGAATTGGGATGGCAACTGAACTAGCCCACCTGCAAAGGGTGCACTGGGAGGTACGGTAAAAGGGAATGTAAGTATGGCAAGCCCCTACATTTTTCTCTTATGGAAAGTAACTGTCTTTAGGGAGAAATAAGGGACCTGCCAAAGTTCAATTTATGAACCGGTGAAAGGGCTCATTAGTTGTTGTGGTGATGTGGTAGTCATTGGAGAGTCCACTTGCTAGGCATATTGGGTCAGACCTAAGGTAGTAGAAGCAATAGGGATGTTAATCGTGGTTGAGCCTACAGAAAGATAAGCAAGGAGAGATTGGGCAGAAATGACTAGTGTTAGGGTTTGTAGAGGCATTAAGATAAGTGGCTCTATCTAGGAAAATTGGGAGAAACCTCCTGCAAACATTGTGGTAGAGGCAGCAAAGGTAAGGCTGACACTTGTAGTAAGGGGCGTCACAGAAACAACAGAGGATACTAAAGATTGAGAAGTAAGAAAAGGAGCGAACCTTACCTACTGACTAGATGGTGGTGGTGCTCCACCTATTGATAGCTCCTTACTTACTTTGAACTCTTGGCTTACTATGAGCATTTGGGTTGTGGCGGGTTCTTGTGAACCTTCTCCCATAATAGCTTTTGTGCGTTGTCATTTAGGGGGTGGGGAATCTCTCATCTCTACAATCTCTGCCTATTGTTGTTGGGACCCTCTCATTGCTTTAGAGGCCCAGGTGAGTGTCAGAGAGGCTCTTGATATATTCAATCACAAATTTGAAGTGACATAGGTAGGCTACCCTGTGGACTTTTTCCTTTGTTGAGCAAAGGAAACTAATGTCTTGACTTCCTCCTATGCCTGCTCTTATTCTTCATCAAAGTCATTTCCTCTGCTAGCACCTAAGTTGGAAGCAGGGTGCTCATCATCCCACAACTTATCAAACTATTCATTATACTTGACACTTTCATAAGGTGCATCAAGTTGTTTTGTCTCTTGGTGATACACCTAGAAGCCTCTGATTCTTTCTGCACTCCATTCTTCTTCTTTTCTTAACTTATTGAACAAGGTGGTTCCCATTTTTCAATTCTCGTTATAATCCACTACAATGAAATAGAATCTATGTCATGGTGTTCTACTATCTTTTGTATGAATGTGGATCAGATCAACCAATAATTCATCTTCGTCATCCAGCAGGCTGCACCTCCTTTCCCAGTAAGGCTGAAAACTGTGAGTTACTTTGATATGCCCATATGGTAGATCATTGAAAGGGTTGTAACTCCATTTGTCGCAGATCATTACTAACCCTAGATAAGCCAACTTATCTTTCAACAATGAGTGTGTCGCCTCTTTCTTTTTCATAGCCACTATCTTGAAGCTTATCATGTAGATCAACAATCCCTTCCTCTTGGCTTTTCCTGCATAGAAGGTAGCATTAATAATGCATTCCTATTGGAACAATTCAAGGGCTAGCACTCAATTTGTTACGCATGTTAGAAAGTGGAATGGTTCCTCGATGAAGCCTCACATCCAAATGAATTTGAAATCTTCTTTGAAAAACCAATCACATCTGGGAATGAAGTTCTGCATATATTTTGTTTGTGTCTTAGTGAGCTAGTTAATACCATCCCCTCCTTCCAAATCTTGCAAAATCAGAATCAAGAAATAATCCAAAAATACATAATAGTCAAAAGTGGAAGAGAGGAGAGGAGTCCAGATAGAAACTGGCTTCCTTATGTTCCTTTTGTCAAAAATAGAAAAATTTACACGCTTATCAAAGAAATCAGGGTTCTAATGCAAAAACATATGGGCAAGATAGGAAGGAAACATGAACTTCCTTTCAACTTGGTAATTCTTCCCTATCATTTCCTTTGAGAGGTATTCTACAAAATTATACCAGAAGAAAGATTGTTTCCTACGAAACTAGAAACCTGGGCCCAACTGAAAAGCATGCACTTCCTTGTCAGTGTCTAGACTGCAAACAAATGCCAACATTGAAAAGTCCTCCTACAATTCTGCATCAAAAATACCATGTTGCACTTGGACCCTTGGCAGCTTCGGCTGGTCTACCTCAATCCTTTTGGTTTCTTTGTTATAAAACTCCAAATCCTTATCCCTCATATTCCATATATTTTTCCCCTTGCTAGGACTAAATGTTTCTATATTCATCTTTTTGGAGGTATGATCAAGAATACACAGCATATTCAAATAGCTCCCAAGCTGATATTAATCGTCAGAGTCCGGCCCTCGATATTGTTGGTGCTTGGGTTGCAATGTTCAATGGCCACATCGACTAATTATAGGAAATAGTGCACAGATGGGACTATATATTGTGGAAGCCCACTTAACCATATCTTCTCTGTTATTGACATTATCTTTTTGGATACCTTCATTCTTTTGCAGGCCCCTTCCCTCAAATATTTAGTGTTTTTTGCAAGAATGGGATCATGAATATTATCTCGGTCCTCCTAGATTAGGGTTTGGTTTCTATAGCTTTTGGGCTTCTCCAGCTCCTGTGTGTTCACCCACTTTGTCTTGTCTAAGATACCAGGCATGGCATAATAAATATTTTCAAAGACATTGGCAGCTTGTGCTTCTCACATAGCTTTAAATAAGCTTCTCATTGCCTCTCCCTATATTTCTTGGCTTGAACTTTCTACCATTTTTTTCTTGTGGGAATTTTTTGCTTAGCTTGAACCTCTCTACAATTTTAGCTCGGCTCTAGTTGTGCACTAGAAATTGATTTCGCTCTGAGTAGCGTATTTGAAAAAAACCTTTTAAGTGCTTAAACATTTTGCATGTAGTACTTAGCTATTTTTTCTCAAAGTGGTAGACAGAAGTTACCTTTTTGTATTTAATTCAGCATGTACCACCAGCCTTTTGGCTTGTACGAAATGAATCACTTGCCATTTTGAAATGACAAGAATTCATAATTACAATTAGCAACCATATTGTACAGTGCAATTTTCTTAGAACTTGAGAAAACACTTTGCTAGCAGCTTAAGCATTCGTATGTGTTGGCAATTAATATCCCAAAAGAAATGATTAAGCCGAAGATGTGATCAATGCTTGAAAAGATATGAGCTCTACCTTGGAGTTTACAAAACACCTAGAGAATGACACCTCAATATTTGGTCACGCATAACACCAATGATTGCTGCCACCAGCTTAGGCCAATTAATTAGCCCTTATTAGTTTTGCACACAGCAAGTCGTACTCAGCAAACACAACTGGGTGGGAAATGCAAGCAAGTTCTGGCACGGCTTTCAATTTGGTACTTGATTATCCTCACATTTATGGTAAGCAAATTACCACGCATTTCCTTTCTTTTTCTATAAATAGGTACCTAAGCAGTAGCGAAATCACACTTAGTGATTTGAGTAAAGTTGGTAATAGGTAATCGATTTAGCAATTTAGCATTAGCAGTTGTGTAGCGTTCTCATAGGCTAGACTTAGGAAATTTGCAGAAGTAGTTTTATAGTAGTTGCAAAGCATTTGCCAGCATGAATACCCTAATTAGGCTAGTTTATCATAAGTCTCAAATGACCTTTTTAGGTGAGATTTCAACTAGGCATTTGAAAAGGATGACAAAGAATAAGCACTTACTAGCTATCATAGCCTTGAAATGGGTTTTGGGATGGGATTTCATTAAATACAAGGATAAGTATCAAGTTAACACTGATGTGTGCTCACATGTTTTTTCCTCCATGCTTGATATTGGAGTCCCCAAGCTGCTAATTCTATGTCCGATCAAGGAAATTTTTCCCAAGAAGTACCTGAACAGCCTTAGGGAGGTTGTGGAAAATACTGCATATGGTGGAGGCATTCTGACTGCGAGCGACCTTAGGAGGTTCAATGAAGAGAAAGCGGTCGTACCGTGGCTACCATTCCTGGGTGGTTTTTGCCTCCAGTCATAGAATGAGCACCACAAAAGGGTCAGTCATGCTTGTCAAATTCTCTTCTGCATCTACAATGTGGTGTCGTTCTACAACATTGATTGGTACACAAACTTCAGGAACTTGGTGTTCCCTTCGCCTCTGGCCATTGCTCCCATAAATGACGCTGCTACTGATGATGATGCCCCTATGGATGAAGACATTATGGACACTACGGTTGATGCATCCATTGTTGCTACCCATGATGTAGACTAAAGACCTCCATGTTTTTATTTTTTCCTTTAAAAAAAAAACTCGTATCAGTTAGTCTTTTTTTTTCTATACATGCTTGAAAAAGGCTTTTCTGTAGAATATATGAAGGAAGAAAAATATAGTGATATACTTTAGAAGCATGGCCTTTGAGCCATTTTTACAATGTAAATATTAAAGCATATATATAATGAAAATATAACTTTATATAATCATCTTGTTATTTTCTTCTAGATTCTGCTACATGGGTTACTTTTTTTTTCAGCATATATGTATCAATTCAATTTTACATGTGGGTGTTTGATTTTTCTATTCTTTTGATTTGTGTATTTATTCTTTCAGCTATTTGCAATAATGAGTTACCTATTCTCCTTTGCCTTGAACCATAGAACAAAATACAGCCAACAAAACAAAAGGGAAAGAAAAGAAAAAGCATTATAAACATATTTACATTGGTAGGACATGTAAGCTTAATTAAATAATTTAAGGTGAATTTCGTTGACTGGAATTCCCAGTGCTTCTTTTTCCATGGTTTCTAACTCACATACATTATGATCCTTGCATTCAATTATTTTGAATGGGCCCTCCCAAAGGCTATCAAACTTCCTATGTTGACCTAGCTTCGCTGCCCTTTCATTAAACTTTAGCACTAAGTCTCCACACTTTAGACCCTGGTCAAATGCTTTCTTGTCAAACCACTGTTTAACCACTTGTTGGCGGTTAGTCATGGCTATTAGGGACTTTTCATTTTTCTCTTATACTTCTATCAACTTGGCTAACTATACCTCCATTACATCATTTTGTTCCACCTCGAAATATTTTAGCAATTGCAGCACTAGAATCTCCATAGAGATAGGTAATAGCGCATTTTTTCCATATACTAGCTCATACAATGAAGTCTTGAGAACTTTCTTAGGCGTTATGTGGTCTGCCTAGAGTGCTACTTGGAGGTTTTTATGCCACTCCCTTTGGTATTTTGACCCAATCCTTTTGAGGAGTCAGACCAGGTTCTTGTTCGTTGAATCGGCTAAGTCGTTCCCCTACGGGTAGTAGTTTGAAGATTTTTTAAGGAATATGCCATGCGTAAGTGTGAATTGACATACCTTAGAGCCCAAGAAAGCTTTAGCATTGTTGGAGATGATGGTTTTTGGCGGGCTTAATCTCGTCACCAATTCCTCTAGGAAGTCCACTATCTCTGCCTCTATTGCATTCTTCAGTGGTACGCTTTGGTCCGCCTAATGAAGTAGTCAGTGGCTGTCAAGATCCATTTATGTCCTGTGCTGGAGGCCAGGTTGATCATTCCAATGAAGTTCAGGCCCCATTGTGCAAATGGCTAGTCAACCACTATAGGATTGAGAGGCATTGCGAAATTCTTTCTTCTTCCCACGAAGAACTGGCATTCCTTGCAAGATTTTACCAAGGAGTAGGAATCATTGAATAGCGTCAGTCAGATGTACCCTGCACACATGATTTTGATGGCGGTGGTCTTTGAGAAGAAATGCCCACCCATGGGACTGCTATGGAAAGTATTGAGGATCCTTTTTGCTTGCTCTGTGGTAACACACGGCAATAAGACACCATTAAAATTCATTTTGAACAAGATCCCTTCAATCAGTGCATATCTATTGTTCTGCAATCGGTTTAATCTCCTCTTCTAAGAAGGAAGGCCCAATGGATATTTTCCTGTGTGTATAAACCTCACTCTATCCACCAGCCAACAACCTTCAGACTCTGACTCATTCATTAGGACTAGCTCTGGCTGCTCTTCTTTGGTGGCCATTTCTTCATCGTGCACAAGATATTCACATAGTCCTCTCCCTTGAACAGTCTTTGTAGGCTTGACCTCAATGTCATATTTGAGGATCTTGGTGATCCAATTGGCTCTTTTCTCAATGATTTCTCCTTCCATGATGTATTTGTGCACACTAGAATGCATGACATAAACCATCACCTTATTGCAAGAGATTAGGTGTCATAATTTCCTGAGTCCCTTAACTATTGCAAACACTTGCCTCTCTACAAAGTTGTAGTTTGTCTTATATTCCTTTAGGGTTCAGAGTGAAATGCTATTGGGTGTTCTCCCTTTCCCTTATCATCTTTCTAAGTTAAGATAGTAGCAATGCTTGACTTGCTACTAAATACATACATTATGAATTGCTTTGATAAGTCTGGATTGACAAGAATAGGATTGGAGGAAATAGCATCTTTGACTTCCTCAAAGGCTTCTCTGGCTTCTTTTTTCTATTTAAATGTTTGATCCTTTTTCAGCATCAGGTTGATTTGCCCAATTATCCCTATGAAGTCATAAATAAATTTGCTACCAAAATTTACCTTTCCCAAGAAGGATTGGATGCCTTTCTTGTTGACTGGAAGGGGAAGCTCTTTGATTGATTTCACCTACTCAGGATCAATTGAAATTCCTTCTTTGGACACTACGTGTACCAATAGCTTGCCTTGCGGTGCTTCGAAGACACATTTTTTTGAGTCCAAGGATATCCTGAACTCCTAGAATTTCTTGAAGACCATCTCAAGGTGATCAAAATGATCATCCTTGGACTTAGAGAAAACTATCAAATCATCCAAATAGATTAGGATAATCTTGTTGATTAGTTCACTAAAAGTAATATCCATTGCCCGCTAGAAGGTAGCTCCTGCATTTGAGAGGTTGAATGGCATCTTAACATATGCGAACGTTCTCCACTTAGTAATGAACGTTGTCTTATGTTGATCCTCCTCTTTAACCTAGATTTGATTGTAATCGGAGAAGCCATCCAAGAGGGAAAATGTCTCTAATCCTGCCACCATTTGTAGGATGGACTCCATTGAAGGTAGCGGGTAATGATCCTTCAGGGATGCTCTATTTAGGTCCCAAAAGTCTACACATAGATGGATATCTCCATTCTTCTTTCTGATAAGGACTAGATTGGATACCCACATGCCATGCTTGATTGAGAAGACAATTCGTGACTGGATTAGCTTTATCAATTCTTGCGTCATTAGCACCTCAATCTTAGGATTCAATGTCCTCTATTTTTGGTGAACCGGTTTTGCGTCGTCTACCAACTCTATTGTATTTTGGATGATATCGGGATCATATCCCCTAATTTCATCATATGACTAGGCCACCACTCCATATTTTTCACAAAAATCGATGAGCCTTTCTTTATCATGATGTGGGACATCCTTCTCGACTTTGAGCTTCCTCTCATCTTTGACCTGAAGATTTGCATAGTCACCTTTGTTTGCTAAAAACTCCCTCTTGTCATTTCTTGCATCGTCACAATAAAAAATATTTTTGAGAGTGACCAATCCCTTTGGAAGCTTGTTGGATTTCAGCTGAATGATTTTTCCTTCATAAGATTCAGTGATCTTCGGGTGGAGCTGGTCGAAAAAATCTCCTAACTACTAGATGAATGAGGCAATGTGTTCATCACTATCAAACACCTATCAGCTTTGGTCATTGTTTGGAATGGTTGGTTGGACTATCACTCGTACAAAGTGTTTTTTTGTGAATGAAGTCAGAGGCAGGATCAAACTGGGATCCGATTGTTGCCATGTGATCTGCATCTGAATTTTGTTCTCTGGGCACTATTCGAATGTTGAAGGCTTCAAAGCTCTCAATCAGGTCCCAAACTTGGTGTTTATAAGATTGCATGCAAGTTGTAGAAATTCCATGAACTTGACTGACTACTAGTTTGGAATCTCCGAACACCATTAATTTCTTAATGCCCATCCATTCTACAAGCCTGAGACCTTGCATTAATCCTTCATCTTTAGCTTCATTATTCAAGCAAGTGAATTGGAAGTAGGACCTTAGGGTTTTCTCATTTTGTGGGGATATTAAACATATCCCAACTCCTGTGCCAACCTTGCATCTTGCTCTGTTGAAGTGCAACATCCATAGCTCTAAGGCTTGACCACTCTCGGGCTTTTTGATGACCTTTAGGAGCACTTAATCTTCATCATAGATGATGTAAGTGCCCAACCTGGTAGCATGGTAGTTGCTGAAAGGATCAGTATCCATATGTTTGCTCAAGAGAAAATATTCTTGATCAGTCTAATCTCCAGTCACTTTTTCATCTTCCAGTAGCTCAGCACAATACATTTGTTGCTTGGTGATAGAAGTATGAGCGGCCTCAAAGTTGATCATGGCTTCATCGGCCACATGTTCTAAATGCATAGCTTTAGATTCTATCTTCATTTTCGCACCACACTTGGTCCTGAGGATCATGTGTGATCAATACAAGGACAGGTAGCCACCTACCTTTTGTTGTCTGCGGTTTTCCTTTTCATGCCAGGTAGGGACCCTCTTTCTGAAGGTTTTTTTGACCTTTGGTTTTATTGGACTTATCTTTTTAAGGGTCTTGACATGTTGGTCTTGTTAGCTTTGACCTTGCCCTGAGGTTTGAATTGACCAAAATGGAGTTTTAAGCAAATTCCGGGTTTTCACCCAGCCCCAGGATTTTCCAGCTCCGACGGATTTTCCCGGGCCCTGGTTCTTTGTCTGTTTCTAACTGGATTCTTCGAATCCGGGTTTCTGCTTGGATCCGGGATTTTCTGGTTCTGGCGAATTTTCCCGGACTTTGCCAAAATCCCGAACTTCATCCTTTCCCCGGTTTCTGCATTTCCGCGAAATCTGCGTTTCCGCGTATTTTGAGATTTTCCGAAATTCCATCATGGGCTCGGGTTTCCGGACTTGTCAGAAGTGTCTTGTCGCGCATTAATGACCGAGGTACCTTTGCTCAGACGGGTATATGGGCGGATTTAGGGCATTTTAGACATCATTCTGATTTTATCCATTCAATGGCTAATTGCTTTGGCGATTAAGAGTTTCATCTGAGCTTTGGGAATCGATTTGGATTATTTGTGTGTGGATTGATTGGAGCGCTGCTGGTTACAGTTTTTGTTGCTTCGGTGCGCTTGTTTCGTGGTTTCTTCCTCAAGCTCGAATTTCCTCCGCGTGGATCCATGGTAGGTTATCGTTGGCCCTCCGTTTATTTTACATAATGATTGAGTTTTCCTGTGCTGAATGGTGGTCGTTCTGGGTCGGCCCATACTTGGTCACGAGTTTGTTTTATCAAATTGGGGTTGGACCCATCTTTCCGTGAGACCTCATCGCCCGTACCTTCTGCGTTGCTCGTATTTATTCATTGGATGACGGGTGAATCCACTTGCATGATGCCCTGGGTCAGTTTTTTGTGTTCCCTAAGTGTGTATTCTGCCATATCGAGTAAGGTTAGGGTTTTTCGGCGCTCGACCCAGAATTGTCAATTCTTTATGAGTTGTCGATTCCCCGCCTGTACTGAGCTACCCCCCACCTTGTGAGGACTCATAGGGATCTGGATTCGTCTTTAGGGATAGTTTTCCAAACCTTGGGCTTACCCTGGTTTTCATGGCGACGGGTTTATTCATCCGAATTAGGGCATCATCGTTCTACTATAGGAATTCATCATCTGAGGGCGTAGGAAACTTTGAAATCCTTTACATTCTAAGTCTTGTTGAATGGCATGAATTTTGGGACCATTAGAATCCAAGTGTAGAAGTTTACGTGATTATTTAATCACCAGTTTGCGGGTTTTCCTTCGTCGGGTTCCCGTGGTGTCCGCGGA
Source organism: Sequoia sempervirens (assembly GCA_007258455.2). NCBI lineage: Eukaryota > Viridiplantae > Streptophyta > Pinopsida > Cupressales > Cupressaceae > Sequoia > Sequoia sempervirens. The sequence continues at coordinate 3,571 of VDFB02275930.1, read as the reverse complement.
ATTTCTGCGCACCCGGATTTTCCCGGTTTAGGCTAATTCCGCGGACTGGAGTAATTTCCGAAACATTTCCAGCTGTCCGCAAAAATCCGTCCTATCCGGATTTTTCCGGTTTCCTTGTCTGGCTTTGTCCTTGTTTGATTTTTCGAAGATAGGATTGGTGGAACAAGTGCTAAATGCTTATTTCTTGTTGTCAATGAACAAATTGCATGATGATCTGTTATTTTTTTTGGTTGAACTAACGATTTATTGGACAAACGATGTTTTGGCAGCAGGAATCCGTCTGGGTCGGATTTCTCCGAAATTCCGCCCCGACTGGATTTTCCCGGTTTGCATGATTTTCCCGGACTGCCTTATTTCTCCGGATCCTCAAGGATTGGAAGTTTGAGATGGATTTTAATTGCTTTATATGATTTTAGGCTAATCTTTGGGTTGGAATATGTATAATAATTGAATACTAATGATGTCTTTTGTGAGTGCAGGCCGAATCAAGCAAGGCTACTGTCGAAAAATCTAAGGGTGGCAAGGAGGGGTCCTCCATTTCTGAGGCAGAGAGACTAAGGTTGGATATGAAGAGTCAGCTTCCTGAGAGCAGGGTGTCTTCTGTATGGGCCGAGGTGTCTGATACCAATGTTGGGGCCTGGAGATATGAAGAGTTTACGCAGAGGACGGCTCAAAAGGATCTGTCCACCCTGAGGAATGGAATGATGAAGTCCGGGTTAGTGCATGTGGCTAGGTTTCCTCCAGCGATCCAATGTTATGAGCTGATTTTGGAATGTGCTAAGCAATACGATTTTGACACACAAAGGGTAGTCAGCACCGAGGGGAGGGTTTTGGCCAACTTCAGTCCGGTCTCCATTGCTCAGGCCTTTGACATGCCTAACCTGCCTTCGGTGTGTGCTTTAAACATAGACACGGCCAAAACATATTATGAGAATGAGCCCAACAAAGCCCAACAGATAATCAACTCTTGGTTGGAAAATCCGAAGTCACATCATTCTAAACTACCCAAGCAGTTGCACAGAGTCAAATTCAGGTCTGACATTTATGATGCTATAACATTTCTGAGCAGGGTAGCTGGTTTGAGGACTGCCAGAGTGCTAGAGAGTTGGATGGTCCATGTGATCACCAGGATTGAACAAGGAACCAACTATCACTGGGCAGGGCTTATTAGTGCTGAGATTGATAAGCAGTTGAGGAGTGTCCTAGAGACCAAGAAGTTCACCATGTCCTCCTATGTCATGTATGTGCTTGCCAGATTCTACCCATACAAGGGTTTGAATCCACAAGGGACATTGGGACAGGACGTAATCTATGAGATTTATCTGGAACTGCACCTGGGACACAAGGACTACCACAGGGCCAATGATGCATTCACTATGCATATCACCCGGATGCTCCAGAATGCTGAGCATATGAGATTGTCAGATGGAGCCAAAGGGCTAATAAAGAGTTATGGGGCCTGGTTCATCCAATTTCCCACCTTCACCTACCTTAGAATTGATGGATGCCCGATCGCTCCTTACAGGTTACCTCGGTATCCTACTGATCACATTGTTCTGTTGGAGGTTGTGAGGCAGATTGGTGAATTTGACGCTATTGTAAAGAGAGAAAAGCATAAGACAGGCTTTGGTGGAGACTTCCCTCTCGGGATTGGTGTGGCGGAAATGTGCCCTTCCATCCAATCAGCCCACACTGCAGGAGAAGAGTTGGCAGCATATGGTCTCTCTTTCCATTCCAAAAGGGTAAACTTTGACATCACAGGGGAGGCACAGAAGAAGGCCACCAGGGAATACCGGCACAAGGATGACTTAGAAGACTATTGGGCCAACATCAAAGATGATCTTGAGGCCAGAAAGAAGAGGTACTCCAGACTCCCTATGGAGGCAATCAGACAATACAATGTCAAGTTGATCCCGGACCAACTAGAGGATCATGGAAACCTGGTACAAGATCACGTCTATGAGGCCATGACGGAAAAGTCAGTTGGAAACATCAATTGGAATGAAGATGAGGTCACAGAGTTAGAGGACCTAATGGCCCCGGTCATGAAATTTACTTCTTCCTGGTTGAAGCATAAGGTCTGGCAGCTGGAGAGTGAAAAGGTACCCTGTACCTTCAATTTGATGGGAGACCTCAATCCTATGTCTACTTCAGAAGAATCCGGGGAAGATGACCCCAAAGGGAAAATGGTAAAGGGCTCTCCTTTCAAGATCAAGATTAGAGGCCCCAAGGAAAGTGAGCCTGAAACAAAAAGGAAGCCAAAAGGAAAGAGGAGATGGAAGACTTTGATGATTAGTAAGTCTTCTGATGAGGAAGAGTCGAAAGAAGTAGAAGAAGAAGATGTTCCTCCACCACCGAAGAAGGCAAGAACAACAAGGGCTACAAAGACGAAGAGTCAAGATGCATCAAAGGATGAGCCTCCTATTGTCGATGTGGAGAGTTCAGGAGGGGAGAAAGCAAAAGTTTACACGAGGAGATCCAGGACTCCCTCTCCAAAGGACACTATGCCAAAGGCAGATCCTCCGCCAAAATCACCAGTCATGGAACCACCCAAGGTTGCTTCTCCTCCTCCAGGTGTACATGAGCAAGGGGCTCCAGAAGAACATGAGACAAGTGGGGAGGCAGAGCCATTCAAGGAGGGAGCACTCTTTGGTGAGGCGGCTGAACTTGAAGTTGAAGAGGAGGAAAGGCACACTTCTCCTTTGGTGCAATATGAAGATTTCTCGGAAAGTGATGGAAGTCGTGGATCACCTGAAAAGGAGGACATTCCTGCTAAAGCCCCATCGCCGGTGCAGCCAGAGGTGGAGCTTGAGGAAATTGATTAAGGTAAGTAGCTCCTTGAGAAAGAGGAGGATAAAGTAACTACAGAGGAGGAAGAGAAAATGACAAAACAGCTGGAAGAAATAAGGACAGAAGAAATCCGGGTAGAGCCTGCAGCCCCGGACTGGCTTGAAAAAGAGCTTGCAAGAAAGAAGCAGGTGGTAGTCGAAGACACTCCCTTGGATTGGGATGAGATGCTATCAAAAATCGGCAAAGGGAAGAAAAGGAGGGCAGCTAAGGTGGTTTCCAAGGTGGAATGAGATGAAACAAATAACAGGGTTATCCACACTGCCACTCCTGCCACGGATAAGACAAGAGAAGATGTCACCGGTCAAGATTATAGCGTGCAAACGATCAACCTTGGGCTGGCATCCATGGAATAGGATATAGAAGAGTTTGAAGGGTCCAGTGTGGTGATCGTTGGCAGGTTGAGGAAGGAGACCCAAACCAAGCAGGAATTGAAGAAAGAAAATGAAAGGTTAAGGAAATGCTTGGAGGAGGTAATGAAACCCTTGCAGTCCCTCCATCCATCTTCTTCTGCCACTCCCAGATTTCTGCCCAAGGAAACTATCTCTGAGATTGAGAAAATGAAGACCTCTGCCCAAGCTACAGTGGATTGGCTGAAGGATGTGCAAGCAAAGGGAGATGATACAATCAAGGACATCCTGTCAGTTGGGAAAGATGCAGTCCTTGCCAAGGAGTTGTTGGAGCATGTGTTGTCCGAGGACAAGGAGGACATGGACCTCTTGTT
>VDFB02275929.1:0-42384 GCA_007258455.2 Sequoia sempervirens | reverse complement strand
ATAGGGGACAATGTAATGACAGAGGATTCTATAATGATATGGGGTACAATCAGGATAGAGGTTTCAATAACGATAGGAGGCAAAACTTTGATAGAGGCCAAGGTAGTGGATTGAGATTTGATAAAAGGCCACCACAGGGACATAACAGAACTTGGAATACAGGGCCTAATAATGGAGGAGTCCCCACCCCATTGGATCAGCCTGCTAATCAAATTGTCAATCAATCTGCAAACCAGCCAGTTAGTCAAGACAAACCTCCTACTGGTGTGTATCTGGCAGAAGTGGCCCTATCAGGATGGTGCAGGCTCCATAAGACGAGCCAACATTCAGAATTGGAATGTCCAGAGTTCCAAACTGCTGCCTCTATTTTTTAGTATGAGGTAGAGAACAATGTGAATGGGCAGGAGATTGTTCCTTCCAACTCATATGATTCTCCTGTGCTGGTATTAAATCATGCCCCTTTTCCAGCCATCAAGGAAAATGTACCAGAAGAACTTGATTCCCAGGAAGTTGAAACAGATCAAATTTGTAATGGAGATGAAGTAGCTCAGTTGTTTAATGAGGACACAATGAATGACAATGGCCCCCTCGATCATAAAGAAGCTTATGTTGAAGAAGTACAGATGTTTCAGAGACAAGGATTGAGAGATATGCCTCATAGACGTCCACAACCTGGAGGACCTTTCACCACTTCCATTCCTCCCAACAACTTCAGTACCCCTCCAGATCCTAATGCTAGCAACAATCCGTCCTATCCACATGTCTCCAAGCAGTAGCTTTCGAAGGATAGACAGGCTCAAATTGAACCACAGAAGGAAAAGGCTGTTCAAGTAAGCAAGGATAGGGCATAAGAACCTTCTAAGGAAGTTTCCACGGATATGAGTGAGGAGCAGATGGCTTCGTATGTTGCAGAGGAGTTCAAGAAACTAAAGGTAAATCTTTCTACATTTGAGTTATTAAGACTCCCTGCAATTAGAAAAGCTATCTTAGGGACCTATGATGTGAATTCAAAATCATTGGATAAGTCTTCTGGTGAGCATGTTAGCCAGACTTCCAGTTTTCAACCTGTAAGGACACAAAACCAGGCACAAAATCGGACCAACCTGCCTCCTGGAGATAAAGGAAAAGAAAAATACAAAACTCAAGTGGCCCAAGTAGATACTCAACCCACTTTGTTTCAAGGGAAAACGGAAACTCCACCATTTCTGATCTCGGTTCAAATATTTGGTAAGAACCTGCATAATTGCTTATTGGATTCTGGTGCTTCCACCAATGTGATGCCATTTGAGGTTTGTAGAGCTTTAGGGATTACACCTGCTGATTCCCAGAAGAAGGTCACTCAGTTGGATAGAACTGAAGTAAGTGTGGTAGGGGAACTTAACATGATCCACATGCAGATAGCTTCAGATCCAAGGATCCAACAGGTTATCAACATTCAGGTAGCCGATATCCTTGACGCATATGGTTTGATCCTGGGAAGAGATTTTACCAAGGCTTTGAATGGATATGTGTCTACTGACCACTCTCACATGTGGCTTCCCTGGAAAGGAGTGCCTAATCAGATCAGAATTGAGAGGGAGCCTAGAATGAAGTACATGATAACGGAATACCAAAAGACTTCAGTAGAAGTTCTCATATCAGAAGCTGGAATAGGGAATTACATGCTATCAACTCAATATGAAGAGTCAAACTCAGAGGAAGTGTTGATGCTACACTCGATACCATTTGATGTTGAGACAGGGTCAAGTCATGTTGAAGTTTTGACGGAATCAGTTGAAGTAGAAGAAGAACTGGAAGACAGTCAGATCATCCTATTGGACAGCTTCCAGGAGTTCATCAGGCAGTGTATGGATAACCAGACTCACCTAGGAAAGAATACAAGCTTTAGGGAGTTACTCTTACCAAATTGGTGTAGAATCCACAATGCTTCTCACTCGGAGTTGGATTGTTGTTTGTGCCAAATAGCAGTAAAACGAGTACAAAAATGCATGAATCCAACTCAGGCAGTTAAGGCAAATGAGCAGAATCTTCAAGAAGAGTGCGAAAGCCAGAAACCTGTGGTGACTGAGAAAGTTTCTAACACTGATCAACCAAAAGACATAATGAAGAAAAATACCACTGTAGAATACTGGACTCTTAAGTTTGATGGATCTAAGTCCAAGCATGGAGCTGGGGCTGGGTTTGAACTAATTAGTCCAAAAGGTAAGAATTTCTTTGCAGCCCATAGGCTCCAATTTCATTGCAACTACTGTAAAGGTAGCATGAAGCCTCTAATTCAAGGACCCTTGCGGCACCTGCTGAAAAAGGCCGTAATTCTGCAAGTTTTTGGAGATTCAGAGTTAGTAGTCAAACAAGTGAGAAAGCAGTATTCATGCCATGATAGGAGAATGACCAACTACAGACATAGAGTGTGGGACCTCATTGAGGGATTTGACACTTTTAATATCCAACTGATACCACGAAAGAAGAATCAACTGATTCTAGCCCGTGGCTAGCATCAGAGCCCCTCGCCTCCTCACGATTGAAGAAGTTTACCGGGTTGAATTAACTCCCTGCGGCTAATGGGTCCCGCATAATGTGACTAATTTTTAGGTGTTTGAGGATGATAAAGACATTCTTGAATTTATCACAAATACAGATGTTTTTGCTTCACAGATCATCGATGAAACAGAACTTCAAGAAGTAGAATTGGATCTAGAAGGTGTGTTGAACCTGAAGTCTAACACTATTCCAAGGGGGATGGTACAGTTGGAGCAGATTTTTGATATGGACAAGATCAGAGATCAAGAACAAGAGTCCAAGAAGGAGTCCATCAGTAGACAGTGTGACCCTCACAATGTGGGAATTGAGGACAATATTAAGAATATTTTCATCGGCAAGGTATGCACTCCTGAAGAAAGAGAAGGGATCATCAAAGCCCTGCACAGTTTTCTAGATATAGTAGCCTGGGGTTATGAAGACCTAAAGACTTATGACACGCCCATCATAACTCATACTATACCCCTAAAGCCAGGTGCTAAACCTTTTAGATAGAGACAGAGACCCATTAATGCACTGTTGGAACCCCTCATACAGAAGGAAGTTCAGAAATTGTTGTCTGCTAGAATCATATTTCCTGTCAGGCATTCAACGTGGGTAGCCAATCTGGTTCCAGTAAGAAAGAAGAATGGTGAAATTAGGCTTTGTGTTGACTTCCGAAATCTGAACAAATCATCAGAAAAAGATAATTATCCAGTTCCCTCTTTGGATGAAGTGCTCCAGGTGGTCAACGGTTCTCAGATGATGTCTTTTCTAGACGGGTATTCAGGGTATAACGCGATGGTCTAGTATGAGACGTATACAAGACTTCATGACTAAGTGGGGTAATTTTTCCTATAGGAGGATGCCATTTGGGCTTATTAATGCAGAGCCACATTCCAACGAAGCTATGGATATTGCCTTCAAAGACATTATAGGAAAATGCATCATCATTTACATGGATGACCTGAATTATTTCTCCAAGAACCGAGGATCATATCTCAGACCAGACAAAAGTGTTCCAAAATGTAGGAGAATTCCGCATATCCTTGAATCCCAAGAAGTGTATCTTTGGGGTAATAGAAGGAAAGCTGTTGGGACATGTCATATCAGAAAAGGGAATTGCTATAGATCCTAAAAGAGTGGAGGCCATATTAAAGATTCAGCCGCCTGTCAGCAAAAAAGAGATGAAGTCCTTCTTTGGTAAGATTAACTTTGTTAGAAAATTCATCACGGGATTTGCTGAAATTGTGAAGCTATTAAATGCTAAGGTTGAATAAGATGCCAAGGTTGAATGGACTACGAGGAAAAATGAGGCCTTTGCAGATTAAGAGGTCATTGCCGATGTCTAATACAGGAGCTCCGACAGAAGTGAAAACCTTTTTGTATCTATTCATTTGCTTTAGATCACTCATGTGCTGGAATGCTGACACAAAAGTCTGATGAGGGGAATGAGCATCTCATCGCTTTTATGAGTGCACCATTAAAGGATGCTGAGTTGAAATACCCAAGTGTGGAAAAGCAAGCATATGCCCGCTAGTTCGCCAGAAAGAAATTGTGTATTATATTCTAAATAAGGTGTTTTGCGATTGTTCCCATTCCACGCTAAGTTACTGATGCAAAATGAACTAGGTGAACGCAGAGTCAAAATGGGTGACCATGCTTAGGAGCATGATATTGAGATCCAACCCATGAAACTCAGAGAGGGCAGGGGTCACCCGCATCATGGGCGTAGATGTACCAAACAGCCCTGGGTCCATAACTATAACGTTGAAGAGGTTTCCCCAGATGGCTGGTATGATGATATAGTCTATTATTTGTTGAATCAAAGACCTCCAGCTCACCTTAATGCAGTACAGAGGTGAGCCTTAAGGTTGAAAAGTGACGGTTTCATGCTAAAAGGAGCTGTCCTATACAAGAGGAATCATGAAGGCATTTATTTGAGGTGTCTTGGGAAACAGGAAGCTGAAAGGGTAATAAATGAATTTCATGAGAAATATGGTACTGGTCATGGTTTTGCAATTGCTACTGCGAATTAGATTTTGAGGGCAGGGTATTACTGGCCTACACTGTTCAAGGATGTTCATCATCATGTACGAACCTGTCACACTTGTCAGACTGCAGCAACAAGAGAAAGGTGTGTAGCACTTCCGCTCCAGTCTGTCATTGAGGTAAAACCTTTTGCTCAATGGGGTATGGATTTCATAGGCCCCATCAATCCACCATCTTCTGCGGGACACAGGTACATCCTCACCATCACTGATTATTTTACGAGATGGATTGAAGCTTTTGCTTGTAGGCAGTGTACATCAGAGGTAGTAATTGATTTTTTAGAATCTACCATTCTCAATCGGTTTGGATGTCCTGTTGCTGTTGTGTGTGATAATGGTCCTACCTTTGCATCTTTGAAATTCTCAAACTAGGCCTTTGATCATGGCATTGTTGTGAAGTTTGCATCTAATTATTATCTCCAGGGGAATGGTCTAGCTGAATCCTCTAACAAGAACCTGTTGACTGTCATCCGGAAGCTATTAGAGAGGAACCCAAAAGACTGGCACACCCAGCTTCGGTTTGCTCTTTGGACAGATCATACCAGAGTTAAGTCCTCCATTGGTACATCTCCTTATCATTTAGTGTACGGTCTGGAACCAGTTTTCCCTATCCAACTCAAGATCCCAACCCTACAGTTTATAAATCAGTTTTATGATGAAGGGGATAGTAGGGAGGCTAGGTTAACAGAATTATTGCACCTTGAGGAAAAACAAGACAATGCCCTTGAAAAATTTGCCAAACATCAGGGGGTAGTTAAGAGATGGTTTGATAGGAGAGCTAAAGTCAAAGCTTTCAGGATTTCTGACCTTGTCCTATACTGGGATAAACCTCATGATCAGAAAGGGAGTCATGGAAAATTTGATAAATTGTGGCTTGGCCCATATCAGATTGCCGAAATACTGGGAGATAATGCCTTCCCTCTAAGGGCTCTCACTAGAGAAGACATACCATTGCCTGTCAATGGGCAGTATCTGAAACATTATTTCCAGTCTTGAGCTGTTTTCAGCTTTTTGCTTTGTAAATAGTTAGTTTAGGTTGCTTGGTTCGTTTGTTTTGCTTGCTTTGGTTAGAGTAGGTTTCCCTTTTGCTTTGCTGGTTTTGTTTGGTTAGAGTAGGTTTGCTTTGGTTTGTTTGTTTTGGTTTGCGTTGCTCTTGCTGTTGGTCCTTTCTCTTTTGGGGATTGTGGGTGCATCTGTATGGTAACAGTGGCAAAGCAGGATTAATGTTCTTGATATTCCCTTTACAAATTCTAATCATCCTTCCAGGACACCCTGGTATGAATTATTTAACCTATGTCACTTCTCCTTATGATGAGGCAAAGGTTTTCTAGTCAGTCTGAACAGGAATATATTGGGGTCTTATACCTTTCATCCTTAATATACCTGAAGTTGTAAAAGATCCTTACAAGGTCTGATTAGGTGAAAAATCCTTTTCTGCTCTAGTGCCACTGTGGTTCTCAGCCCTGCGTGTGGACTTCACTGTTCACAGGTTGAATGAAGTGAGTGAAAAGAAAAGAAATATCAGAAAAATAAAAAAAGAAAAAGAAAAATATATATATATATTGAAAATCATGAGGTTTGAATTCAACTTATCAGGGGGATCTGAATATCTCTACCGGGGCTATAGACGCCTGACTGGCAGTAGAGCTATGTTCAGGAGGATCACAGCGATAACCTCGTCGGGGCTATGGACGCCTGACTCGTAGCGAGGCCCTATCCAGGTTACTTTTAGAGTAAGAATCTTTACGTAGCCTATTCATACCAAGTCCGGTTCTTCTTGCAACTGAGGGTAGGTAATACATGCATGTGCACATGCTTAGACCCTAGTATAAGAATGTTTGAATGGTTGGGAGTTTCTTTGTTTTCACTTAGGGTGATGGCTGGGTATCTGAGTTGAAACCATGAGTTCTGGGTTCTTGATTCTAGTTTGTCATCACAATGCTCAAGAGCATTTCCCCAGCAGAGTCACCATTTGTTGTGCAGTTTTTGCACACACGCCCCACTTAGCGTAGGGACCCTCTCTTTTTGGTGTCTTTGACCTTTGGTTTTATTGGACTTATCATTTTAGGGTCTAGACATGTTAGTCTTGCTAGCTTTGAACTTTCCTTGAGGTTTGAATTGATTGAAATTGAGTTTGAAGCCGAATCTGGGTTTTCACGTGGATCCAGGATTTTCCGGCTCTGGCGGATTTTTCTGAGTCCTGGTTCCTTGTCCGTTTCTGGCAGGATTCTCCGATTCCGGGTTTTTGCCTGACTTCGGGATTTTTTAGCCCTGGCAGATTTTCCTGGTCTGCTCTAAAATCCTGATCTTCCTCATTTCCCCGGTTTCTGCATTTCCGCGAAATCAATGTTTCCGCGCATTTTGGGATTTTCCGAAATTGTGTGTTGGGCTCGGGTTTCCAGACTTGTCAGAAATGTCTTGTCGTGCATTAATGGTTGAGGTACCTTTGCTCAGACGGGTATAAGGGCATATTTAGGGAATTTTCAGTGCCATTCTAACTTCATTGCTCCCTTGCTGATTGCTCTGGCGATTAAGATTTCTATTTGAGCTTTGCGGATTGATCTTTGCTCGTGTGCGTGAGGATTGCTTGAGCGCCGGTGTCAGTGGTTTTCATTGCTTGGATGTGTTTGCTGCATGCTCAACTTTTCAAGCTCGAATTTCTTCCGCATCGATCCATGGTATGTTATCATCACCCTTCCGTTTGCTTCTGTGGTGATTGAGGGTTTTTGCATTGGATATTGTTAGTTTCGGGTCGGCCCTTGATCAATTTTGATTTCATATTTATAGAGTCGGGGTTTGACCTATTTTTATTATGGAACCCTATCATCCGTGTCCTGTGAGTTTTATCCATCCGTTTGGTTGCATATGTATCCTTTAGATGGAGTTCTGGGCTTGATTGCTTGCCTTTTAGTGCAAAATTTTCTATTGAGCAAAGTTAGGGTTTCCCTCGGTGCTCGGCCCAGAACGAAGGTTTCTTTTTGTTTGAGCGATTTTGTCCCTGTATCGCGTTGACTTCCCTGTCTTGTGAAAATTTGAGTGCTTTAGGTAAATCTTTAGCTGATACTTTAAACCTTAAGGCTTCCTCTAGTTTAATGGCGGAGGTCGGGTTATTCAGATTAGGGCATCATTATTTTGACATAGGGATTTGTCCTTTGAATGCTTTTGGAGTCAGAAATCTTTTGCGTCCTGAGTCTTGTTGATTATTGTCAGTTTTGAAACCATTAAAACTCAAGTAGAGTGGATCCCGTGGTCGTTTGAATTTTGGGTCACGTTTCGCCATTTTTCGGGTTTCCGAGGTTGTCGCGGAATTTCGCTGCTTTCAGATTTTCCCGGTTTGGGCTTATTCCGCGGACTGGGGTTACTACCGGAACATTTTAAGTCGTCCGCAAAAATCCATTCCATCCGGATTTTTCTGCATTTCATGTATGGTTGTGTCCTTTTAAATGTTTCGATGATAGGATTAATGGAATGATTGTTTAATACTTGTTTCTTGTTTAATGCTTGTTTATTGTTGCCAATGATTTTTCATCTGCACTAACGATTTATTTGACTAATGATGATTGGGCAGCAGGAATCCGTCTGGGTCGGATTTCTCTGAAATTCTGCCCCGACGGTATTTTCCCGGTTTGCATGATTTTCCCGGACTATCTGATTTCTCTGGATCTCAAAGGATTAGCAGCTGGCAATGGATTTTGATTGATTTATATGATTTGTGCTAACCTTTTGGATTGGAATAGGCTTAACAATTGAATACTAATGATGATTTTTGGATGTGCAGGCCGAATCAAGCAAGGCTACTGCTGGAAAGTCTAAAGGTGGCGCAAGGGCCTCATCCATTTCTGAGATAGAACGACTGAGACTAGACGTGAAGAACTAGCTCCCCGAAAGCAAAGTTTCTTCTGTGTGGGCTGAAGTATCTGACACTAATGTTGGTGCCTGGCGATATGAGGAGTTCAAGCAGAGAACGGTAGAGAAGTACTTGTCAGCCTTGAGGCAAGGGATGATGAACTCCGGATTGGTGCATGTGGCAAGTTTCCCTCTGGCAGTTCAGTGTTACAAGTTAATCTTGGAGTGCACCAGACAATATGATTTTGATACACAGCGGGTGGTTAGCACCGAGGGAAGGGTCTTGGCCAACTTCAGTCCGGCCTCTATTGCACAAGCTTTTAGCATGTCGGATCTTCCTTTAGAGTGTGCCTTGAATATTGACACTGCCAGGACCTATTATGAGAATGAGCCAGTCAAGGCTCAACAGATAATTAATTCGTGGCTAGAGAAGCCAAAATCCCATCATTCGAAGTTGCCCAAGCAACTGCACAGGGTTAAGTTTAGGTCAGATGTATACGATGCCATCACACTTCTGAGCAGGGTGGCTGGATTGAAAAGTGCAGGTGTATTGGAGAGTTGGATGGTCCATGTGATCACCAAAATTGGGCAAGGGACCAACTATCACTGGGCAGGACTCATCAATGTTGAGATTGATAGACAATTGAGCAATGTCCTGGAGGCAAAGAAATTCACTATGTCCTCATATGTAGTGTATGTGTTGGCCATCTCCTACCCATACAAAGGTATGAATCCGAGGGGAACGATTGGACAGGATATAATCTATGAGGTGTATCCAAAACTGCATCTTAGGCATAAGGATTACAGAAGGGCCAATGATGCATTTACAATGCATATCACCCAGACGCTCCAGAATGCAGAACACATGAGATTGTCCGATGGAGCCAAAGGGCTAATAAAGAACTACGGAGCCTGGTTCATCCAGTTCCCTACCTTCACCTACCTCAGGATTGATGGATGCCCAGTTGCCCCTTACAAGTTGCCTCGGTATCCCACTGACCACATTGTGCTATTGGAAGTTGTAAGACAAATCTGTGAATTTGATGCTGTGGTGAAGAGGGCGAAGCACAAGAGAGGCTTCGGAGGAGACTTCCCTCTCGGGATTGATGTGGCGGAGATGTGTCCCTCTATTCAATCGACTCACACCGCAGGAGAAGAACTGGCTGCATATGGTTTCTCCTTCCATTCTAAAAGGATGAATTTTGATATAACTAGAGAAGCTCAAAAAAAGGACACTAGGGAGTATAGGCATAAAGATGACTTAGAAGACTATTGGGTCAATATCAAAGATGACCTTGAGGCGAGAAAGAAAAGATACTCCAGACTCCCTGTGGAGGCAATTAGGCAATATAACATCAAGCTGATTCCGGATCAACTAGATGATGACGGAAAACTAGTGCAAGACCACACTTATGATGTGGTAAAGGACAGGCGAGCCGGGGATATCGATTGGAACGAGAATGAAGTTACAGAGCTGGAGGACTTGATGGCTCCTATCATGAAGTTCACATCATCTTGGATAAAGCATAAAATTTGGGAATCGGAAAGTGCAAAGGTAACTTTCACTTTTGACTTGATGGGAAATCTCAATCCCATGTCAACTTCTAAGGAATCCAGGGAAGATGACCCCAAAGGGAAAACAGTGAAGACCTCACCGTTCAAGATCAAGGTCAGGGGTCCCAAGGGAGCTGAACCTAAAACAATAAGGAAACCGAAAGGGAAGCGAAGGTGGAAGACCTTGACAATCAGCAAGTCCTCTGATGAGGAGGAGACAGAAAAGGCAGAAGAGGAGGATGCTCCTCCACCACCTAAGAAGACAAGAGCCACAAAGACTGTGAAGAAGAAAGATCAGGCTGCTTCGAGTGATGAGCCTCCAATTGTCGATGTGGAGAGCTTAGGAGGGTAGAAAACAAAAGTCTATACAAGGAAATTGAGAACTCCCTCTCCAAAGGATACTATGCAGAAGAAGGACTCTCCCTCAAGGCTACCAGTTGAGGAGCCATTTAAGTCTGTTTCTCCTCCGCCGAGCATACAGGAAGAGAAAATTCTGGAGGAACAGGAAACCAGCGAAGAGGCAGAACCCTTCGAGGAGGGAACTCTCTTTGGTGAGGCGGCGAAACTCAAAGCAGTGGAGGTTGAGAAGCTTCCTTCTCCTCTTGTGCAGTATGAAGATTCTCCGGAGATTGGCTGGGGTAGCGGATCCCCTGAACAGAAAGAGAATATCCCTATCAGAACTCCCTCACCAATGCAGCAAGAGAGGGAACTTGACGAAGTTGATCAAGGTGAGCAACTTTCAGAGAAGGAGGATGATAAGGTATCAACTGTAGAAGAAGAGAGATCGACGGAAGAACCGGAAGAAATTAGGACAGAAGAAATCAGGACTGACCCTGTAGCCCCGGACTGGCTGGAGAAGGAAATTGCAAGGAAGAAGCAAGTGATTGTTGAAGATACTCCCTTGGATTGGGATGAGATGTCAAAAATCAGCAAAGGAAAGAAAAAGAAAGCTGCTAAGGTGATCTCAAGGGTGGAAAGGGATGAAACTCATAACAGGGTAATCCACATTGCTACTCGAGCCTTGGACAAAATGAGAGAAGATGTTACAAGCCAATATTATAATGTCCAGACTATCAACCTCAGACCAGCCAGCATGGAGCAGGATATTGAGGAATTTGAAGGGTCCAGTGCAGTAATTGTTGACAGGTTGAAGAAGGAAACCCAAACCAAACATGAACTGAAGAAGGAAAATGAAAGATTAAAGAAATGTTTGGAAGAGGTCATGAAACCATTGTAGTCCCTTCACCCTTCTTCTTCTGCCACCCCTGGCTTTCTGCCTAAGGAAACAATCTCCGGGATCGAAAAGATGAAGGCCTCAGCTCAGGCTACCATAGATTGGATGATGGGTGTCCAAGCAAAAGGAGGTGATACTATTAAGGAGATCTTATCTGTAGGAAAGGATAAGGTCCAGGCCAAGGAGCTGTTGGAACATATTCTGTCTCAGGACAAGAATGACATGGATCTCCTATTGCAGAAGTCAAGGGTTATCATGGGACATGGGAGAGATCAATTGGCCAGGGATGGGATCCTTCCTTCCTCCAGGGTGGATGAACCTTGGGAATGGTTCGAGGCACTGCAGATCAAGCAGAAGGCTCTGAAGAAAATTTTGAAAAGAAAGAAGCAAATTAAAAATGAGCTTACTATGGTTTACGATGGATGCATTGCCTTCTTTGAGGTAATGATAGGGAGAAGAAGATAGGCATAAGTATCTGAGCTTGGAACAATTGAAGGAGTGGTGGCATGAAATTTATGCCTGGATTCTTATGGAGTGTCACATTACACCTACTTGATGATGCAGCTACCTACATGGCGGTGACAGATAAATATTTGGCCAGTAAGGAGGATTGGAACAAGACTGTTGAGCGGTCCAAGGAAGAAATAGGCTCAATTAAATGTCGTCTCAAGGTCTTGCTGTTGCCACCTGTTGCTGAGCTGGACGAAATATTCTTGAGGGTCCAAGGGTCATCCGGACAGAAGAAGGATAAAGGGAGCGGCAGTTAATGCTCATTTTGAGATTTGTGCTTCCCTATTACTATGGGGCATGCATTGGACTGGACTTCCTTGGGGACTGTGTCAGAGCCGACTTGGATGATGGCATTTAATGTGTGCCTTGGTTCATTTCCTTGGCCGACCTATTTTGGCGGTTTTATTATTTTGTAAAATGTTTGGCTGGGCCGACATGTCTTGGGGGGAATTTGCTATAAATAGGCATTCTTGCCTCATTTTGGTTAGACATTAGCAAGAAGACATTAGAAATTAAAAGGCAAGAGTTAGAGTATTTTGATTTCCTTGAAGCAAATAATGTATCAGAACAGTCGAATTGTTGCAGCATTTTGGTGATTAATACAATTGAAGACATTGTGGTTTTTCGCATTGAAGTCTTTTGTATTATTTCATATGC
Organism: Sequoia sempervirens; assembly: GCA_007258455.2. Classification (NCBI taxonomy): domain Eukaryota; kingdom Viridiplantae; phylum Streptophyta; class Pinopsida; order Cupressales; family Cupressaceae; genus Sequoia; species Sequoia sempervirens. The sequence goes on along the minus strand of VDFB02275929.1, from coordinate 30,015 downwards.
ATAGTTCCTTTGTTCTATCTTTGGTGCTTGAAGATTTAGAGTTTAGTATTGAGAAATAAATTAGTTTTACAGTTGGAGTAAATGATGTTTATGATTTCATATTTGCGGAATGTTTGTAGCTATCTCTGGTCTATACTCCCAGTAACTATCTGATTGTAGTAGGCTGGTAAAGTCAACCTGGACCGTATATTCAATGTGCTTAAGTTTGATTGTAGATGAATGTCTATGATTTGAAAATCTGTACTCCTCAGAAGATTGCACCGTTCTTGTAAGATTGCATTGTGGGTCGAACAAGAACTGGTTATTTGAGATAGGTCCATTCCAGATATATGTCATTGACATTGCTTATCCTAGCATTAGTTTAGATCTTATCACTTCCTTGCATCCCTATCTTTTTCTCTTTCTTTATTACTCAGTTAGATTTAGGATTTAAGATCATCATATTGTCGGATCACGATAAGTTGAAAGATCTGATTGCTTGTAGTAAAGGTCCCTTTGTGATTACCCGGCATTTTCACATAATTATCTAAAGTTGTTTTATGCATTTTATGACCTACAATAACACCGAGAGACCTTGGGGTAATCTTCAATGATAATTTGTTGTTGAGAATTACCTTTCAAAGAGAGATAGAATGTTGCGTGCAATGCGAGTTGTTGCTGTCAGAAAACACCATCCTTATATAGCTACGAGGTTTGACTTGTGGCTCTTGATAGTTCAAGAAATATGGGAGTGTGATAATATTAGACTGTATCAACCTTTTCAGTACATCTTCCATAGGTTCCCCTAAGTGAGTGAATTGCCATTTAGGAGCACTATTTGTTCATTGTTGTCCATGTTGAGTGTTTGCAGCATTGATTGTTTGATTGTTTGATTATTTGATGATGATGTGTATGGTTGTTGTGTATTCATGGTTTGGGTGTTTTCTTGCCTAGGAGTAGTTAATACGACCTTTGCATCAACAAAACCATCACTAGTAACATTCTTGTTCTTGGCCCAAAAGCATGATTTGTCATTAGATCTAGTGTATGGGTGGTTGTCTTTATACACTTGTGTGTTTCCCTGTGAGACTAGGGCTCTCTCAATGTTAAGGGCCCTAGGTACAAGCTCATCATAAGTGGTAATAAACTACATTTTCAAGTGGAAGGATAGATCTAGATCTATATTTTCTATGATAATGCCCACTTGTTGTTCATCGGGAAGTGGTCACTTGCTTTTACTAGCTCTTTTCCTCCATTGTTGGAAGAAATTGGTGAAAGATTCTCCTTTTTTTTGTTTGAGAGTATAGAACTCTTCTAAGCTTACATCCATATCAAGATTGAAGGAGAAGTGATATATGAATTTTTCAATGATTTTTTGGAAATTTTTGATGCCTGGAGGCAATTGAGAAAACCAATCCATGGTAGGACCTATTAAACTTCATGGGAAAAGGAACATCAAATAGGACTCATTATAGGAAACCTCCTTACACATTACGCTAAACTCTTTGATATTGTCCATAGGACTTCCTCTCCCTTTGTATTTATCAAATTTGGGGATTTCAAAATTGGGAGGGAATGGTACTATTGCGATGTTTCAATCAAATGGATATGGGCATAAGTTCTTTGTGTGGGGTTTCTTCATCTTTCCCATTCAGAAATCCTGCATTTCCTATGATAACACCTTAAGTTGCAATGCTACATCATATTGTGGACTTGGTGGAGGAATATATGTTGCGTATTGTGTGATGGTGGATGAAGTGTATGTGGGATTCTGATATGATGAGGTGTTGTATGGTGTGCATGGTAGTGTAGGATAAGGTGATGATGGTGGAGGCATATATCTTCCTAACGTGTTTGTATTGACAATGTTTGGTTGAGGGTTATAGTACAAATCCTATTGTCGTTATTGTTGTGCGAGAAATTGTTGTTTTTGGGCATGTTGTTGAGCTTTCTATTGGGATTGTTGATATTGTTGGGCTACTAAGGTGGCTTGTTGTGCTACTAAGGTTGTTTGTTGTGCTTGTTGTTGTTGTTGGGACACTAGGGCTTGATATTGGGCTTCTTGTTGTTGTTGTGCTGCTAAGGCTACTTGTTGAGCTTACTATTGTTGTTGTGCTACTAAGGCTACTTGTTGTTGTTGGGATTTTTTGTTGTTGTTGTTGTTGTGATGCTAAGGCTGCTTCTTGTTGTTGTTGGACTGCTTGTTGATAAGCCTGTTGTGGTTGTTGTAAAGCTAGGGAATCTGCTTACAATGTAGGATGAGTTGGTTGTTAGGACATCTACAATGGGTTTTGGGTTGTTGATGAGAGGTTGGGGGTTCCCTTGGTTTAATATTCCTTGTAAGATAGTGGATTGAGGTGGAGGAATGTAAGTTTGAGGTCCCATTTGATTTTGCATGATGTGGGGGACCAAGGGGAAAGATGATGATGGTGCCATTAGATATTGTGATGTTAAGGACACATTAGGACCTTGAGTCCATTAATTGAAAGTATTCCCTTAACTGAAGCTTTGGGGATTTCTTTGTCCTTGGGATGCGTTCAAGGTATTTCCTTGGTTGATGGGGTTTGTAACCAAGGTGTTGCTTTGATTTGGGTCGATGATAGATGGGTTTGATGTGGATGGTGGATTGAATTGATTAGCTTGGGTAACCACTTGTTTCAATGTGTCAATGGGCTTGTTGGAACCACTTGTCAAGGGTTGAACTTGTGTGAGAGTGTTACTTTCCCTTGTTTTCCTACTTGAGGCACTTGGTCCATATTACCTTGCGTAACGTTAGGAACACCTGGGGTATTTGTGGTGATGGATGAAGATGGTTTCCCTCAAAATGTTGAGTTTGTTGTGGCATCATGGAATGTAAGTGTTTTTCCAAATTTTAGTGTCCAACTTTTGTTTTGGGGAATGTTGGTGGTTAATGGAATGTTCATGTTGTGAATACCCATAGTTGTGTTTGTTCCTATACATGAATTAAGACCAAGGTTGGTTCCTAGCCTAGTTGTAAGACTAGATGTTAAGGGTTGACTTGGCACAAGGGATGGATTTGGTTGAATCATAGATGAAATCAAGCCTTGTGTCAATGATTGTGTGACAAAAGATGGGGGAATTGAAGCCACTTTCTCTAAGGCTTGACATTCTTTTTTATACTCAAGGAGTTATTCCTTAGTAAGCTTGAGAGGATTGTTTGTAACATCTTTGACCTTATATGGTCCCAATAAATATTGGGGTTGTTGTTAGGGGGTATAATAACTCATTGGATCAAATTCTTGAAGATTGGTATCACTAATGGTAGATAAGACTTTGGTTTTCTCCATGATTCTTTTGTGTTGTGATCTTGTCTTTACCATAAATTTTGGGTCACCTATGGGAGAGTTGTGTTGATATTTGTAATGCTTGAACTCTCTAGTTGACTCAAATTTAGGTAAAAGGGATTCTCTAATTATTTTTGGAGAAATGGTGACAATAGGAGATGAAGAGATGAATGATATGGGGAGTGATCTTTGCAAACATTTTGGGACAACAATTTTGACTTGAAATTGATGGTTTGATGTTTGGATAAAGGATGTTTATGAGCTTGAGAATCTTTAGGGTAGACTCTTGACCTTAAAGATTAACTATTTTAAATATGATAACTAGCCTAACTAAATGCATGGAAAATGATTCATTTCACATAAAAAGTAGCTAAGTTATGGTTTGGGTTTGATTGATGTCTAAGTCCAAAAGTGTTGGTATGTTCAAAAATTTTGCAAAGATAGGTGAAGTGAAGGATGAAGTTTGATGAAGGGGTTGGATGAAATGTTTTACCCAATGTTTACCTCAAGTGAACCTTTGTTTGATAAGACCAAGGTAGTGAGAAAAATGCTAGACCTCTAAAGTGATCAAACCATAAGGACTCAATGATTTTGGTAAAATAGAACTCAAGTGATTTTGGAAGGACCCAATGATTTTGCAAATAAAACTCAATGATTTGGACAATAGAATTTGGATTCAATATTTTGCAATTTTTTCCTTGTATGATAGCGGGCATAAGGTTTGGTTGTTCCACCAGAGTGATTGGACACCAAATGGTCATGTGGAGTTCAATTTGTCAATTTATCTTGTTTAAGTGAGTTTCTTTTTACCACAAACACTTGTCTTGATTAAGTTTCAAACTAAGTTTCTATGTCAAAAACATCATTCATCTCACAAAGTCCATTTTGTGAAAAGGATGAAGTTAGGGGCATAGTTTATTAGGTTCACTTTGGGAAGTATGGATTGATATGTAAACCAAAATATTTAGAAGTCTCTAAGAATAAATCCTTAGGAAAAGCATCAATATCAAGGTTTTTTCAAAGGGTATCCATACTTGAACCAAAGGCTTTGAAATTTTGAAAAGACTTGTTGATGTTTTTTTTCAATTGTTTTGGAACCAAGCAAAATGTTAATCTAACTCAAAAGCATTTACCACCCTAGGTTCAAAAGATACTACTTGTTGAATCCCCACTTGAATTTCTCCAAACACTAAGACAATGCGAACAACTAGAGATTTGGTGACAATGGCTCCCCTCCACGACACACACTTCTTAGGACCACAAAATCTCAAATCCTAAAGATCCTAAGATCCTAAGGATTTTTTTGTTTCAACAATGAATAGTACAAATGTGGGGCAGTTTCAGAACGACTATCCCTGTACCATCAAGCATGAAGGTTTTTCGCTTCTAAACAATGGTTCTTATTAAGGGCTTTCGTTCAAGGTAGCCATACACATGACAAGGTTAGCTCAAGGTTATTTCAACCAAGAGGCTTCCAAGTCTCCTCCCAAGAAGATATTTTGGTGTATCACATAGATACTAAGTGTGAAACTTGTCAGTATGACACATCTGTACCTATTGTTTATGACTTTCATCACACACATTTTTAAATAGCGACTTGAAAGAGCTTGGATTTAGCTCGTTAATGCTTAGGTCATTCCCTCCTTTCAAAGTGGGTAGGTAGTCCCTCTAAAGATAAACAATAGCAAGGAATTACATTTGTAGTTTGATCATCCCAACTCACATAAACAAGGAGAAAACACACACCAGCCCTTTTCCTTACACTAGCAAGGGGTTCATTTTTAATCTAAATTGAAAGATGTGGGTGATTATACAAAATGTAAAGGAATGTTTCTAATTCTCAATATTGCCAAGTGGCATGAGAGAAGTACATGTGCATTCAATAACAAAAGTGTAAATCACAAAACATAGCAAACACTTGTTAATTTTAACCCCTGAAGCTAAGATGACTTCATTTTATACACCAAACAAAATGTTAAGTTTCCTTGTTTAATTTTAAGCCCAAAATAAAATGATGAAATGAAGGTTCAATTTTAGTCCTATTTGAGTGTTCTTTTTAAACCCAAATGAAAATTAGTGTGGTCCTAAAGCATAAAATGAAAAGCATGATAGATGGGTTATAATTGCCCCAAAATCATCAAACGCTTGTTACAATTATAATATTTTAAGACAAGGATGCTTCTTCACTTCAACTTTTATCATCCAACCTGCAAAACCCAGTTAGCCTTACAAAGTTGCAAACACACAGAAAACAAAAATATAAAGAGAAAATTTTCAGATTGATTAGTTCAATCCCTCCTTCTAGTGTTGAAATGTGACCAATGTCATAGTATAGGTTAACTACACCTGATCCATATGAATTTGAGGCATATTTAACCCACTAAGCATCAATCCCAATAAGATCATTCACTGTAAACAAAGACAAAGAATCCATTAAAACTATAATTCTAAATAATGAAAGCTTGACAAACCTCTAATCTAAGACATTGAAACTTATCCTATTGTGGGAGTGGTGTCACATTGATGTGGAATGGCAACCCTTTCCCAATCCCTTGGATAATAAACTTGTTTCAATCAATTCTATTGAAGAGAATCGATGAAACTGCTAAGAGATATGTGCTAAAAAATTACTTAAATGCTAAATTAGCATGATATATGCTAAGATGATTGATATGGGTGTATACAAAGCTATTCTAAATGTATGCAAGCTTCAAACTATTAAAATAATAATAAAAAAATATGCTAAATGTATGCACAGGTCTATGTTATCATGGAAGCCATTAATGGATACTTTAAGCTAATGATGCAAGCAAATCAAGCTAAAAGGATGATAAATAAGTGCTAAATATGAGTGCAAGTGAAAGTGATTTTAACAGCATAAGTTTTCTCTTAAAAGATGGATCCATTTGTCTCCAAATAGTGCTTTATTTATAGAAAAGCAAATGAAAAAGGAAGGAATAAGATTGAAAAATCTAATCAATGGTCAAAAAGGAAAGAAGATGGAGGCATGGATAATAGATTCTCATCAAGGGTTGAAAATGCAAGTTGATATTTAATCAAGGGCTTACATTCATCCAAACAAACACACTTTCAAAACTTGCTAAAGAAGTCTTGTAAGTTAACTTGCACATGAAGTTTTGTAAGTTAACTTGCACATGAAGTCTTGTGAGTTTGTTACACGGAAGAATATTCCTTTTATTCAAATGAGTGAAGAAAGAGAATATTCTTTAGGATATTCTCATGGATGAGGGAAATAGATATTTAGCTAATTAAAACCAAATTTTAATGTGCAAAAGGGGAAAGAACATTCTATGGGAATATTCCTTTTGGAGGAATGTGCAAAGGAGGAATATTCCCTTACAAGTGTTATCTCTCAGAAATGCACCCTTGCTAAGTTGCAGAACTTAGCTTTCTGGAGGAACATGGAAACACTCCTAGGTGTGGGAGACCTAGGGATTGGAGTGAATCTCTGGATTAAGGCCGACTCCTAGTTTTTATATCACCTAAACTAATAAATTTTTTTAGGAAAAGGGGAGAAAGATAACTTCAAACTAAATAAAACTAAAAGCATAAAATGGAGTGATACACCAAACCTAAAGGGAGACAATGAAATTCAGAATTCTACACTTAGTTCTAACTTGGAAGGAATTTAGTTTATGCAACCTATTACAACATGTTTATGCATAAATATTTCACTAAAAGGTCAAATAACTTGACTTATAGAAGGAAGAAAACTTCACAATAATGAAGTAGTTTCATTGAACAAACACAATCACCAACTTGAATAAACATACTAATTGCAGAAGAGGTATAAAGGAATGAAACAAAACTATAAGGAAACTAAGCAAGTTTGCAAGATAGTTTGATCAATCATAAAAAATACACTAAATTGCAAGAAAAAGATTGTGAGAAATCCATTACCAGAAATGAACAAGGAAATCTGTGAATTCAATATCTCCAAGAGTTACAAAAATCTATGCCAAAGGACTGAAAATGTCACAATTCCATCCACTGCATAATCAAAAATAACTCAAAAATGAGTTACAAAAGTGATTAATTAACCAAGCCCAAGTGGTTCTACCAAAAAAGGCTCTAGAAGCATCTTGGGTCAGATGCCTTCCAAAATCCTAAAATCTAGCACCTACACTCTCTCCAAAAGAGCTCATAATGTATGAAAAGGTCAAAATTGACCAAGTCCAATATGATGATACATAAAACAAACCCATAAAAGCTCTCAAGCTCTCATAAAAGTCCCTAGATTCCCTCCAAATGTTTCAAAACTAAAAAAGTATGCCTAAATTTTCTCCAAATGTTTGCAAGACATAAATTCAAGCATATCAACCTCCCTTTACTATGCGTTGAAGGATTCATGTACTTCATTTTGCATTAAAGGTAACAATAAACTTAATTGATTTATAAATCATCACTTAAGTTATATGTTTTACATTTTCAAAATAATGCAAAAAACAAAAAGGTCATTATTCAGCCATGAGGAAGGCAATGCAAACATAAGTCATAGAGACTTAACACTTTCAACATATACAAGTTTATTAAACCTAAGGCATAAGACATAAGTCTTAGCCCTCAATGAACATTAGTCTTCATGTATATTTAAAAAAAGAAGATAAAAATACCTTTTTCCCATCGGCATTTTTAGGGTAAGACACCCTAAGTGATAAAATATGCAAAGAAAATGCTAAGGCATTTTACTTTTCCCATCGAGCTTCTGGAAAAAATGCAAGGTGCCGCCATATAGGGTTTCTTAGAGCTCTGTAGCAGAGGATGATGGCGGGTTCTAGTATCTCAGAGGCACAACTAGCTCACTTTAGGGTAAGAAACGACACTCGTTCATCCAAATAAACTCTTCTATAAGCATTTTGATCATTTTGAGCTCTGCCATTGAGAAAATAAGAGCACCTTTTCTCAATTCAAAAGCTTTGAAACCTACTAGCCGTAGTTATCATCCTTTTTTATGATGCATTTTATTTTCTTTCTCTCTATTATTGTTTCCTCCATTCTTTTCATGCATATTTTGGAGATTACTTGTTTTTTCTATAAGTTTCATACACTTATGAATAGAAAGTATGGTTTTGGGCCGCAACCATACTGGTGTTTTATCTTTTCCTCATTACTATGTGTTTACCATGTATTTTCATGAGAAAAAATAACATTTCTGTAGAAATGAAATATATGTAATATCCAAGCCATCATGTGTATTTCTCATTGCAAGCACAAAAAATATCATTTTCAGCAATGATTGACCCCTAAGATGAATTCCTTGAGCTTGAAACAAAAAACCCCAAGTAGATTTTTATGCATTGTAGAAACTAAATTCCCCATCTGGGTTTTCAAAACTCAAGCTCCATTCCTTCGTTTCTCCTTCTATAGATTATGACCATGACTAAGACTTTCTTGGGTATTTAAAAACTCAAAATAAAATATCTTATGTGCTTATAACTTTGCTTTGGAAATCTTGTTTTCTCTCTTCAAAAGGTATCAAAAGGTTAAAAATAACTCTAAATTTGTTCTCCCTTCATAAAACCTAGATAAATTTGATGCATATAAAGAACTATCTATCCACTTGTAGCTATGTTTACCTTCATTTTTTGTAGAAAAAGATAAGTATAATATTCATTTTGCTAAAAAGTATAATTACTTTGTATTTGGTATTTTAATAGAGCATTAAAGCTCAGTGTACTTGGTTCTTGGTGAAATAAGCTTGATCATTGTTTGCCAGTGGTGTAAACTCACTCTGAGAAGACCTTTCAACAATACTTGTAATTCTATCATAGCTCCCAATAGCAATTTGACATTCAATATGATGTATTCTTTACTTTGTGATTGAAAAGTAATCATGGTTGTCTTCCATCATTGTCTATTTCTATTCATGATACAATAACTTGTATTTTCTTTATGATGTCTTCATGGCACTAAAATTGTAAGAGGCCCCACACTTGATACCTATAGCTTGTCATTTTCTCCTCTTGTTATTGTCCTTTTTGATATCATATATTATTACTGTCACATGATATTATTTTATCAGCTATCTCTTCATTAGTTTTGATTGTCATATGATGTAATTTGAACCTATGAATTAAGTTCCTTCACCTCTATATGCCCACTGACAACATTTGTATGTGAAAATTTGAGTACTCAACTCCATCCTTGGTCACCATTTTTTTGCATCAATGGTAGCTACTCTCCTTGCATCCCTATTGTGATATTTTAATAAGCACTGTATAAGGAACTATTTTCATTCCTAGGGGTGTTCTCCATAGCACTGTAATGCGGATATTCTTCTTTTCATTACTTGATGCTTGTAGAAACTGTCAAAATGTGATTTCATTAATGCATATGAGGTTTCCATAATATAATTCTGTTTAGCCTATGTAGCTAATCCTTGAAGAAATACTTTGTGAACTCAATATGTATGCATGTTCACTATCATTGCATAATCATGTTGATACAATGCCTTTTAAGATTGCATTTCCCTCTTAAATAAGCTTAAATGAGCTCATTATTTGATAACTCAACATGTTGGGCTCAACCCTTGTGGGAGCCACGTTTTAACCCACATGTTGTAATTTGATGAAATAAATCAACAACCTTAATTTTCCTATATCTGCACATGAAGCAAACAAGTTAGAAAAATAAATGCAAATTCTGGATGTGTTTGATGACTTCATTGTTTTCTAGGACATCTAAGGTATGCATTACTTATTTAATGCACATGGGGATCAGTTTATACATGCATAGGTGTTTGTTCATGTAAGGTTAGAGACTTTTCATTGCTTAGAGAATTTCTCTAACATCATTGTTATTGCCAGATGCAGGAACTAGGAGCAATATGGAGCTAGGAGGGACACAAGCAGCTCAAGATAGTAGAAGTACAAGACAACACACCCAAAACCAATCATTCTTAGGCAATGACTGGTCTCTCTCCTTATATGCACATTTACATTTTTTTACTTATTCATGTATATGCTTTTCTTCATTTTCATTGAATAAGTTAGTCTCACGGCTTGTGTGAGACAAATATGCACTCTTGAATAAATAAATATTACTTTTCAAAAAGATTTGTGTAAATCTTTTCTATGTTACATGCAGTTGTATAAATGCAATGATTTGTTACTATAACCTTGTAATCTTCTAATTTTTTTGTTTATATAGTTGAATGTAATATAGGAAAGATAAAAATGTACCTCTCTCTTAGTTTCTAAACAACAAGCTTAGCCTAATTGAGCAAGTAGTGATATTAGGTAACATTTTTTGGTGACATATGTTGTGTGTTTTCCTGCTAAACATGAAACTAGTTGTGTAGGCTTGTCCATTAGGCATGGAGTCACTCAAAAAACTCAAAACAATTCTAGAACAACCTATTGAATTTTGTAACTCATAATGACTGATCAAAATACCAGGATTCTTATTGAAAACACCAAAAATGTTGAAATGAAACTACCTAACTATGTTGGATAGCACGTAGGGAATTGAAATCTTGCAACTAAACCTACCCTACACTAAAGTGAGAGAAAACTACTTAAACGAACCCATTTATCGGAAGACTAAAGTAGCTGCCCATTCTTCTTAATATGCAGTGATTTGCATGCATAATAGCAGCTAAGAATATATGAAACATAAAAATATGTTCAACAAGTTGATGCACTACCTCTTGAAAAAGATAAAGAGATTCACTACCCTCCTTAAATAGATCATATGTATTGTTACTTAAAAGAGGATAAGTGAGTTGAACATACTCTTGTTCATTTGCAAGTGCATCCTTAATGACATTTTCAGTCATATTTTCATGCTTGGTTATCTGTGCTTGTTTGGACTCCATGTTGGCTAACTATCTGATAGGGAAGCCTCTTGTAAGGGAAAAGCTTGAGCTTTCCTTGTTGATCTCTTGCTCATGGACTGCCATTTTATCACCTTGCTAGCTAGAAAGGTCTAATCCCTATGGCTGACTTGGTGGAAAAGTGGTAACCTTCTTAGTATGCTCATGCTTTCCCAAATGAACACTCATTCCTTCAATGGAGAATAATGAGATGGCTTCCTCCAACACACTTTCAATCAACACAATAGCATCTGGCTCTTTTATACACTAGAAAGGAAGTTTCTTATAATTTTCATTACCACTCAAAGAATTACACCCCAAATCATTGTTTTTTTCTTCAACCAAAGAAGGAAAAAGTTTAAGTAATGATGTAGCCTCAATGAAAGAAGGAAAAATTTCAACTAGTTTAGTAGTCTCAAGCTCCTCTGCACAACAGAATGGAAGCTCCTTCAACCATTTATAACCTTGCAAATCTAGTTCATTAGGCTTCTCTTGTTGTTTCAACACCTCATCAAGCTTGTGAACCTGTTGTTCTGAAACACCATGATTGTAAACTTCATCTAATTCTTTGTCATCTAACTTTGAACAAAAATGTTCAATTATATCTATCCACAACTCTTCATAGAGCTTAACATTAGCTTCCTCCTCCATAACATGTTTAAAAATGTCATAGCTCATATATTGGGAAATGATGTCAAGTTGAATTTCATGCACTTCTTCAAGTGTTGTTGGTGTGAATAGACTTGCACCTTCTTTAACATGTTGAATGAATGAAGGTAACCTCCCATTCAAAGTTGTAAGTTATCTTCTCCAACAATCACTTCCACTTTGTCTTCCTGTTGTTTTGAAACAGTCCTTTGTGTGAATAGACCCACAACTTCTTCATCATGCTGAATGAATGAAGGAAACTCCTCATTCAAATTTGTAGGATGCACTTCATCATCAATCAATTTCACCTTCTCATCCTATTGTCCTATGGGCTCAGTTTCACCATCTTGAAGAGTTTTTCTTTGTGTTAACCAATAATGCTCCATAGCTAAATGCAACAGATTTGGAGTTCTAGTCTCCTCCATATTGAGTGAGTTGTGTGGGTCAATGGGATTCTTTACATCATTTATTGATTCTTTCTTTTCAATTTGAAAGTCTAGTTTCTCAAGTTGGACCTCATATACAGGTACATCTTGAACAGAGGCCTTTTGTTTTACATCCAGAGATTCCACTAAAGACTATTCCTAAGCAACAATAGATTCATTGGACATACATGCTATCTCTTCCTTAGGATGAAAACTTTTGAAACTTGGAACCTCAATTCTTGGATACTCTTTTGGAATGTGAGAAATTTCAATAAGCTTGAAACTTGGAATTGTATACTCAGAACTTTCCTTTACAAGAAGACCCATTGAGATATGATCTTGTTTAAAACTAGGAATGGAAGGAGTTGCTTGAGCTTCTAACCTCTGGGTTTGAACAAGAAAAAGCATCATTTGCTTTTCCTTTGCAGCTATTTGCTTTGCAATCCATTCCTCATGTTGTCTTTTTTGAACCTCCATCTCTTGCTCTTGAATGTATGCTTGGCAGCCCAACTCCTTCCGATGCATGTAGACCTCCTATTGTCTTTCAATCTCTTCAAACTACTTTTGAAAATACAAAGACATATTCACTATACTCATGTTATCAAAATTTTGAGGCTCATATGAACAATAACTTTGTTGATTGGAGATAAAATAACCCTCCTGGGGTTTTTGATGAGCATAAGCATGTTGTTGCAGAGCTTGAGTAGGGGTGGGTGGGTGGTGAGAATATTGGACCTATTGATTACTTTGAAATGATTGATAAGAAGAAGTATGAGCAACGTCCACATGAAATGGAGAGTGATAAGATATATTCCCAGGAAACACATGCATGTCTATTCATTCAAAACTAGAAAATCAGAATAAAGCATATTTTCCTATTGAAACACTTGAAAATATACCAGCACTCAAACTGTTGAAACCAAAAAATTTAAGCTTGGAGTCACTAGGTATGTTAAAAAAAACTTGCCTCTAAATGAAGAAACTACTAGCCTACACACCAAATAGTAGTAACGCGTTGGATTTTTTGCGATTTACCACACTCAAAATCGCCAAATATGTTGTTTTTTTTAACCTCAAAAAGGCCTAAAATTCACTAGTTGCATATCAAAACCAACAAAATTGTCTTGATTTTGGTCCCACCGAATGTGCCAAAACTATTATCTCTCAGAAACGCACTCTTGCTAAGTTGTAGAACTTAGCTTTCTGGAGGAACATGGAAACACTCCTAGGTGTGGGAGACCTAAGGATTGGAGTGAATCTCTAGATTAAGGTTGGATCCTAGTTTTTATATCACCTAAACTACTATTTTCTTTTTAGGAAAAGGGGAGAAAGATAACTTCAAATTGAATAAAACTAAAAGCATAAAATCAAGTGATACACCAAACCTAAAGGGAGACAATGAAATTTAGAATTCTACACTTAGTTCTAACCTGGCGGGAATTTAGTTTACACAACCTATTAAAAAATGTTTTTGCATAAATTTTCACTGAAAGGTCAAATACCTTGACTTACATAAGGAAGAAAAACTTCACAATAAGCAAATAGTTGCATTCAACAAACACAATCACCAACCTAAATAAACATACTAATTGTAAAAGAGGTATAAAGGCATGAGACAAAACTATAAGGAAACTAAGCAACTTTGCAAGATAGTTTGATCAATCATAAAAAATACACTAAACTTCAAGAACAAGATCATGAGAAATCCATTACCAGAAATGAACAAGGCAAGCTCTGAATTCAATATCTCCAAGAGTTACAAAAAGATGCAAAAATTTGTGCCAAAGGACTGAAAATGTCACAATTCCATCCACTGCATAATCAAAACTAACTCAAAAATGAGTTACAAAAGTGATTAAGTAACCAAGACCAAGTGGTTCCACCAAAAAAGGCTCTAGAAGCATCTTGGGTCAAATGCCTTCCAAAAGCCTAAAATCTAGCACCTACACTCTCTCCAAAAGAGCTCATAAAGCATGAAAAGGTCAAAATTGATCAAGTCCAATATGATGATACATGAAACAAACCCCTAAAAGCTCTCAAGCTCTCATAAAAGTCTCCTAGATGCCCTCCAAATGTTTCAAAACTGAAAAAACATGCCTGAACTTGCTCCAAATGTTTGCAAAACATAAATTCAAGCATATCAACCTCCCTTTACTATGCATTGAAAGATTCATGTACTTCATTTTACATTAAAAGTAACAATAAAATTAAGTGATTTATAAATCATCACTTAAGTTATATGTTTTACATTATCAAAATAATGCAAAAAACTAAAAAAGTCATTATTTGGCCATGAGGAAGGCAATGCAAACATAAGTCATAGAGACTTAACACTTGCAACATATACAAGTTTATTAAACCTAAGGCACAAGAAATAAGTCTTAGCCCTCAATGCACATTAGTCTTCATGTATATTTAAAAAACAAAAGATAAAAATACCTTTTTTCCATTAGCATTTTTAGGGTAAGAAACCCTAAGTGATAAAACATGCAAAGAAAATGCTAAGGCATTATACTTCTCCCATCGAGCTTCTGGAAAAAATGAAAGGTTCTGCCATATAGGGTTTCTTAGAGCTCTATAGCAGAGGATGATGGCGGGTTCTAGTATCTCAAAGGCACAACTAGCTTACTTCCAAGTAAGAAACAACACTCGTTCATCCAAATAAACTCTTCTATAAGAATTTTGATCATTTCAAGCTTTGCCAATGAGAAAATAAGAGCACCTTTTCTCAATTCAAAAGCTTTGAAACCTCTTGGCCGCAGTTATCATCATGATTTTTGATGCATTTTATTTTCTTTCTCTCTATTAATGTTTCCTCCATTCTTTTCATGCATATTTTGGAGATTACTTGTTTTTTCTGAAAGTTTCATACACTTATGAATAAAACTTATGATTTTGGGCCACAGGCATACTGGTGTTTTATCTTTTCCTCATTACTATGTGTTTACCATGCATTTTCTTGAGGAAAAATAACATTTCTATAGAAATGAAATATGTGCAATATCCAGGCTGCCATGTGTATTTCTCATTGCAGGCACAAAAAATATCATTTTCATCAATGATTGACCCCTGAGATGAGCGCCTTGAGCTTGGAACAAAAGATCCCAAGTGTATTTTTATGCATTGTAGGAACTAAATTCTCCATCTGGGTTTTCAAAACTCAAGCTCCATTCCTTCATTTCTCCTTCTATAGGTTATGGCCATGAATTGGCCTTTCTTGGGTATTTAAAAAATCAAAATAAAAGATCTTATGTGCTTATAACTTTGCTTTGGAAATCTTGTTTTCTCTCTTCAAAAGGTATCAAAAGGTTAAAAATAACTCTGCATTTGTTCTCCCTTCAGAAAACCTAGATAACTTTGATGCATATAAAGAATAATGTATCCACATGTAGCTATGTTTACCTTCATTTTTTGTAGAAAAAGAGAAGTATAATACTCATTTTTTTGAAAAGTGAAATTACTTTGTCTTCGGTATCTTAACAGAGCATTAAATCTCACTGTACTTGGTTCCTAGTGAAGTAAGCTTGATCATTGTTTGCTAGTGGTGTAAACTCACTCTAAGAAGACCTTTCAACAATACTTGCAATTCTATCATAGCTCCCGATAGCAAATTGACATTCAATATGGTGTATTCTTTACTTTGTGATTGAAAAGTAATCATGGTTGTCTTCCATCGTTGTCTATTTCTATTCATGATATAGTAAATTGTATTATTTTTATGATGTCTTCATGGCACTAAAATTGTAAGAGGCTCTGCACTTGATACATGTAGCTTGTCATTGTTTTCCTCCTATTATTTTCCTTTTTGATATCATAGATTATTATTGTCACATGATATCATTTTATCAGCTATCTCTTCATTAGTTTTGATTGTCATATGATGGAATTTGAACCTATGACTTAAGTTCCTTCACCTCTATATGCCCACTGACAACATTTGTATGTGCAAATCTAAGTACACAACTCCATCCTTTGTCACCATTTTTTTGCATCAATGGTAGCTACTCTCCCTACATCCCTACTATGAGATTTTAATAAGAACTGTATAAGGAACTATTTTCATTCCTAGGGGTGTTCTCCACAACACTATGTTGTGCAATTTTTGCACACACACCCCACTGAAAGTAGGGCCCCCATTTTGATCTAGTCTTTGATGCCTTTTGGTCCTTTTATTATTGAATTTAGTCACTTTCAGGAGTGCTTGAATGTTTATTCTTCTTGTTCAAATGATCCCTTGAAGTTTTGCATTGAAAATCCTCAGTTCTGGACAAAATCTGGGTATTTCCCTATTTTTGGGAATTTCCTCCATGGGCAGAATTCCCTGGCTTCCTTGAGAACCTGATAAGGAGGACTTTACATTGCACTTCGGAGATTTCAGCACTTCACAAAATTTGATGTACATCGGAATTCTCTGAAAATTCTTCCACCTCCTTGAAGCCCCAAAACTTTTTTGAAAATAAGAAAATTGTAAAAATGGATGAATTGACATCGCATCATTTCATGGGTGGTTTGGTTTATTGCTAAGGTTCTTGAGATTAATTTATTGTCTCATGTTTGCCGATGCAATCTTGGCAAATGGAATTTTCAGTCACTATGCTTATTCTAATTCCACCATAGGTGCGAGAAAGTTGGTTTATATCTAGGTGTTTCAGAGATCTTTTGTTGCATTCCACTTTGATTTTGAATTTGGGCTTTCTCTATAACTAAACTTGGAGACAATTTAAGAAGCTGAATCTTTATGCATTTCACTGCAAATTTTTATTCATTTCATATAATGGTGTCCTACTACATACTACCTTACATAGATCATTACTAAAATCTTAGCATAAACGAATCGGTTGTCCATTTAAATGCAAAAGGCTGAAATTTGATGATTATGGGATTTGTGTTTGTGTTTCAATGCTAATCAGGTTTTACAGGCTTTCAATATAAAACCAAATAGGTATATCATATTGCTTGCAAATTTTTATGGATAAAGGTTGAGGTGATGGTATTAGCATTTAAAATTGAAAATCTTTGCTACAAGTGATCATGATACAACAAAGATAATGGTAGGATGTGAGAGTATATAATGACAGGGACCATTTATACATGCAAAAAGTGCTTTCAGAATAAGGTAGTAATTACATAGCTGGTACAACACTAAGATATGGCTCGTTAATGTTCTAAAGTCAAGTGATGTAGGCTCACATGGTTTTACACTCTAATTGAGTATATTCAGAAGTTTATGAATTGCATGCTGCTATTAGGATCAACTCATAGCATTTTGGGCAACACGTGAAAGGAAGATTTTGCTAACACCACCAAGCTGTTGGGGTAGGAACATGCAAAATAATTCATAGTTCTCATATATTAAGAGAATGGAAAATTTTGAAGCTCACGAAGAAGAGGTACGCTGAACGAAGTTGGAGTTCAACATCTTCAAAGATCAGCAAAATGAATTAACAAAAGAAGTAGTTTTCAGAGAACTTGGCAATGCTCAGAATTTCTGAGAGATGGAGGTACTTCGGGAAAATCCGACAATGGGGGAATTCCTGCGAACATTGAAAATTTTAGGGGAATGAAGAGTAGGGTGTATGGCTTGAAATGCGGTGTGAGGAGTTGGAAATCTATAGTAGGGTTGGCATGATAATTTTATTCAAATCATGAATTTGAAACCTACAAGTAAGGGAAAATCATGAAGTTATGAAAATGAAAGTCTCAGGTAATCCATTCTATGGAAGAATTCACAAGATGTATAGGCTCTTAGAAAAATTTGAGCATACAAGAATTACCTAAAAGGAGTGAGCATCAGAGATTTCATCATTGGATGGAACGTCGAAGATTCATCGTGCAGATGAAAATTCCTAAAGACACGAAAATTCCCAAAGACACTAAAATACCTGAAGTGTCATATTTCCTAATGACATCAAGTCTGCGAGAGCCTCATTTTCCCAAAAGAGAAATCTCCAAACAATCAAAATTCTCAAAGAAGTAATGGATTAAAACACATCCAAAAATTGTATGAGTTGTCATTTTATGAGACCTCAAGTGCAACCAAAAATGAGGCACGTTCAGTGTGGTATGGTCAATTGAATAAGAGCATCCAGATGGACAACAACATGAAGGATGCAGGTTGGGTATTTTGCTATGCCTGGGATCCTGAAAGTATAGATCTAGAAGTCAGACTAAATGATGATACATTGAGACAATATTTGATGAAGACATGAGGATGGATGATAGGATTTTTGTTGTCTAGAACAAGATCCCATGACATTTAAAATATTGATATTCCTTGAGTGACTATGACATGAGCACATGAAGGCATTAGGCATGGGAAAGTTTGTTAGTGTTTACATTGCTGACATAATATGGAAATAAGTTGATGTTGCATTGAATGAGTTGTAAATCCACTACTTCGAGGAATAGTGTGTTCATGACAATGCTGATGTCCATGCAAATGTAATGTGCAATTAAGTCAGAAGTGTCAAATAAGCATAGTGATATCTTGTGAAAGTGAATTCACTAGAAACTAAGACTCCTTGGGCATGAGGTCGATGAAGTATAAATGTGGAAGGAACAATAAATACTGAGGGTATGTGTAGACAGTGATGTTCAGGGACAATTCGTCGTGTCTTGAATAACTAAGGTATCGATGGTCTAACATGGACGATTAAAATTATGATGGTTCATAGCTATAGAGATATGGGTAAAAAAGAATAGTTCTGGACACAAAATAACGTCTCTAGAAATGGAAGCAATCAAAATAAAGTAGAAGAATCTGAAAGACATGAGGGTTCATAGAAAACGTTAAACCATGGAGGATTATATTTTATTTTGGCCGAAAGGGATCTCATGTAAGGATGCAATAAAGAATTTGTGGCATGCAGGTAGATGAAAGGAGAATCATAATGACATGAATGAAAAAGCTTCTAATAAGTAGGATGGTCATGATTGGAATATAAGTGACAAGGGTGGATTGAGTGGCAGATTATGTCACTTTAGATTAATCCTTGATCTCTATCTTGTTGTAGTTTCCTTTAGGATTTTATGAATCTACTTATGATTGATGTATGTTTTGCAAGGATGATATGCTCATTTCGGTTGGAAGGGAGAGTTTAATCTTGGATATGGCCTGTTATAATGAAGATTTGTTCTTGATTAATGTCAATATTGCAAAATGAAATATCTACATAAGAAAATGTGCACAAGGCAGAATTCAACTATTTAAGAAGGTCTCACATATGGAAGCATGTCCAGAGGAGCTACTAGGAGGATTTTAAATTTGAATTTGACTTAAAATCAAATGTGGAGGCCTTCATTAGAATCCACATCCTAGTTGTATGCCAGCTGGAAGATGTGTTTCAAACAAGGAATGACATGTGATGCTATTTCCATCCTCCAATAGGAATCTTTCATCCATGCCAAGGTGGCATACTAGTGTTTTCTCATTTCTCAAGGTTACAACTAAATTTTCTCATTGGATGATGATGTACAAGAATTGGTAAACCCTAATGTAACTTTATGATGCTTCTGGATGAGCAATCTTAGCCATTGGATTGATTTGATCATGGCTATTGATTTGAAAATGTAAAATTTATAAAAGGCTATTGCCTTCTCATTTTGAGGGGGTGGTAGAAGTCAGAAGACTAGAGTAGAAGAATTAGATTTAGAAGAAATTAGGGTAGTAAAAGCAAGAATTAGAGCTAGGAGTAGTTCATTCTGAGTAAATGTTGTAACACAGAACACTGGAATTGTTGTTGTTATGGGATGATTCAATGCAATTGAAGACATTGTGCTTTGGTGATCTCTTTTGTGTTGAATTATCTTGCATGGTTCTTATGATTCTATCTTTTGAATTTTCTCAAGGTTATTCACTGGTACATTTTGACCCAAATTTTGATGAATGCTCGTCAGAATTTCGACGGCTGTTCGTCGGTATTATTTCATCAGAATTTCGATGACATTTGAAATGTCAAAATTCCAACCTAGCATTCATCAAAATTTGGGTCAAAATGTACCAGTGATTTGATAGAAGTTAGATTTAGAATTAGATCTGATTTAATGGTGTTTATGGTTTGATGCTTGAAGTGTTTTCAACAATCCCTGGTCCATACTTTTTGCAGCTAGTTGACTGTTAGTTGCTTTGGAAAGTTAGCCTAGACCTTATATTCAATGTGCTTAGTTCAATTGTGGATATTTGTTCATTTCAATTGCAATAGGGTTGGTTTGAATGAATGTTCATGATCTTAAAATCTTTAATTCCTTAGAAGATTGCACTGTTTTTGTAAGATTACAGATTTATCTGGGTTAAGCAGGAATTAGTTTATGAGGGATTGGTCCATTTCAAGTGCTTTCCATTTGCATTGTTAATCTTGGGATTAGTTTTAATTTAGGAATTTCACTGAAAACCTTACCTTTTGTTATTTCTTTTATCATTCAGGTAAGATTTAAGATTTCAAGTATCATCAAATTGTAAAATCTGATAAACTTAAGATTCAGTATTTGCTTGTAGTAAGGTCCCTTTGTGATTACCAATATTTTCACATTTATCACTGAGTTGTTTATGCATTGTCAAGACCTGACATTAGAGACCTTGTGGTTATCTCTTGAAGCTTGCTAATAGAGGTACCTTTCAAGAGAGATATGATATCACATTTTGTTTCATTTGTTGTTTTGTAGAAAACACCATCAACAGATTGGTGCTAGAAAGAGGTCCTAAATAAGCAAGCTGGATTGATTTATGTATGCCATCTCTCTTGAAATATTTAGAAGAAGAACCAAATCTTCACCAGGAAGGGAGGAATTTTTGGAGTTGAAAGCTCCTACTAGGTCACAGAGGACTAGAACAAAAGGAGAATCATCATCCACCTAGCCACTTCCATCATCTCCATCATCCTCATCTTCATCAAGTCCATCTTCATCTAATTCTGAAGCCATCCCCAGTCAGCAGCTTTAGCTAGCCATAAATCAGCCTTTACCACCCCCACCTCCACCAATGGCTTTCCTAGCTAATAACCCATCTCCCTTATCTTTCAACCACTACGATCCTATGCCTAAAAATCCTGAGCTTTTCTACTCCAAGTTTCACATTAATGATCCCAAAAGGACTGCTAAGGAGCATATGAGGATTTTTAAAACTACCCTTAAGGATAGGGGTATTAATCATGAGGATGTTGCATGCAGAATTTTCCCATATTCCCTTGGGGATGAGACATTTTATTGGTATAACCATCTTCCTTTTGGATCTATCACTACTTGGCTTCAGCTAGAGACTACATTTTTATAGAAATTTGAGATCCCAATCAGTGCCAATGAGTTACTTCTACAGTTTACTAGAGTCAAGAGGGAGGCGAATGAACCAATAGTGGCTTTCAATAATAGATTTCATAAGGCTTATGCTAGGCTACAACCCCCTTATGTTGTAGATGATGTTGCTACTAGGGAAATTTATTATGAGGATTTGGATAGTTTAACATCTACCTTTGTAAAATGGAGAGAAAACCCTCTTGCCAGCTTACTTGAAGCTTATGATGTGGCTATTAAAGTAAGTACAAACTTGAGACAACACCTGTCTGGACCCTTGCCATTACCTAACCAAGCACCTATGTTGGGTTTGGTCCCTCAATTACCCAGTCATCCCTTGAATCAAGCTTCACCCATGTCACATTACCATCCAAATATGAACCAACTTGCATTCTTTCATCAACAAGCTAATATACCCAATTACTTGTAGAGCTCCGAGATATTTAATCAATCCTTGAACCATGGGTTCCATACTATTTATATGCAGAATTCAATTGGTATTGTTCCTCCATCAAACAGTGTAGACAAGGAGAGGTTGGATGCACTCACAGAGCTAGTTGAGAAGTTGGCCACCAAAGTTACCTACCTAAGGAACCAAAATAATCAACCTCGGACCATCCAAAGGGGAACCTAGTCCAATTATGATCAAGATCAGGGGTTGAATCTCGATTGGGGAAAGTATCTTGAAGATCAATATTCAGGGCCAACATTTGATAGAGGGCAGCCATCATGTCAGAATAATGGAGGATCCCTAACATCTTTGGATCAGCCAAACAATCACAAAAAATCTAGTGGATTTTACCTAGTTGAAGCAGCTCTTTCAGGATGGTGTAGGCTTCATAACACTAATCAACACTTTGAGTTAGATTGTCAAGAATTCCATACTACTATGTCCATTTTCTAGCAGGAAGTCCAACATGTCATCAATAGTTCAAGCGGGTAGGAGACAATACCATCTAATACTCATGACATATCGGTCATGGTGGTGAACCATACCCCATTTCCAAGAGGTGAAGAGAATGGACCATAAGAAGAACAAGATAAGAGTGTTGAAACAAAATATGCATACAATGAAGAATCTGTAGCTCAACCTTTCAAAAATAATGAGGAGAATGACAATGGTCCAATAGATGAAGAGGAGTCTACAATTGAAGAGGTTCAAGCATTTCATCATGTGCTTACTCACTATTTCATAAATGGGGGACAATCTGATGCTAATAAAGGAGGAAGTGTTGAAAGTGTAGACACCTAAATTTGGACACTTAATTTATCCAAATTTATCCCTTTTCATCTAAGCTTCCCCTTATCCGCATTAATTAAGTAATATCACTATTATTTAATTAATCACTCTAAAGTTCTTCTAATCCCTAAGGTATCTAGTTAAATAATTAAATACCTTCCCCTTTCATCAAATAAATTAAATAAATATTCCATTTATTCAATTCCCTTTATGTCACATCCTCCATCTTTTATTATCTAATCTTAATCCTTCTTCTAATCTCATCATTAGGATGTGCACATGCCTAATCCTTGATTAGGAGGTGTCACATCCTCCAACTTTTGCAAGTTGACCTCTCCTTCCATGCCTTCCTTCCACCCCTTCCATCCACTGTCTTCCTTTCCATCTTTCCATCTTCCATTCCATTTCTCTTCCCATGTCCACTGTGTCCTTGTCCAACTTGCTGTTAAGACCTTCCCCCTTTGGACATTTCCACCCCATGTAATTTTATTCCTTTATCCATGCACTCAAATTTTAATTCTTCCTTCCACATATTCTCCTCTTATTATTTATTCTTTCCCTTCTTCCCCATGGGAATGTTTGGGAATTTTTAATTCCTCACATGTCCTCTCACCCACATAGGGACTAGGACCTCCTTTATGAGGATATCTTGTCCAATCCCAAGGTACTTTGTACCCCCCCTCCATGTCATTTACTATCCTTCCACCTCATGTCCACTTCACCTTTTAGGGCTATATCACATGCCACATGTCAAGATGTGAGGGCTTGTGAGTTCTCAACTCACCTTGGCCCTACATCTTGATCATTGGTGGCTCAATCTTGGCCATCCATCTCTTCTAGAAATTCTCAAAAAATTTATAAATACCCCCTCTTTTCTCTCATTTGGGGGAGATCATTTTGCTAGCCAAACTCTTACAATTTTATTTCTCAATCTACACTTAGCCATTTTCATGTTTTTTTCTATTTCCATCCATCCTCACATCCTCATCTAGTTTGCATATCTTGCCATCCAAGGAGCATACACATCAAAGATCGAAGGGCCAACCAAAAGGATCGATTCGAGACAAAGTATAATGTTCCATTTGTTGTTTTTATCTTGTGTTGATTCCAACTTAGGCTAATCTTGAGGTGTAGGTTGTTTTGGTGCTTATTTGCACTCTTTAGTTTGCTGCTCATTTTCTAACACTTATATTCAACCTATCACAGAAAGCAACAAGGATAAAATTGTGGTTAGCTTTGAAGACAACTGTTCTACTATGACTGCAGAGTAAATAGGAGAATGTGTGGTAGAACTCAAGAAATTCAAAGTAAGTCTCTTTGCGCATGAATTGTTAAGGGATCTTGCAATTAGGGGTGTAGTACTAAGGTCTCTTGAAAGAGATATGCTTTTTGAACAAAAGGGTTCAAGCCAAGTGGATACAAATACTTTAAAGGAGGTACTCTTGTTTGAAACAAGCTTGGGAAATTATGCATTGGTAGTTGACCCTCAGGGATGGGAGGCTGATAAAATCCTTATGTTACATGATATGCCTAAGAAACCAACTCATAAAATCAACAGTACTGGAGCATCGATAAAATCGGCAAAAGAGGTGGAAGAATAGGTATGGTTGTTAGACTATACAAAGGATATATATCAAACTACAAAGAGTAATCCTCCTCCACTAAAAGAATCTCAACAAGCTATCAACAAGTCAACCGACACTGAATTTGAGGAAAGCATGGCAGTAAATGTTGGGGCAGCTATGGAGGAGATTAACTTCTCAATATAGGAACTTCAACAACTTACTGATGAATGTCTTGCAAGATATGAAGAATTTAATGGAGTTAATATTCTGAAGAGTCACAATCAAGAACCAGAACAAATGCTACTAGGAGAGGAATTCAGGGAGTTCATTCATCACATCCTTTTTTTCCTCTTGTTGATGAACTCAATATAGAAAATTCACAGATCTTATATAGTAATGACAACGTGGCTAATATGGTTCATGTTGATGTGCAGGAGAATCCAAGTGTTATAGAGAACAACAATGTTGCAGTCATCACTAATGAGCTTGATCACCCTACTTTAGGTGAAGACGTGCTTGAAGACCAGTCTACGATGCCTCTTGATGAACATTTTGTCAAGGAAGTTATTGCACATAACATTGCTTCTGCATTTTCGTCATTGATCCCTCATGAAGAAATGCAAACAGGTGAAAAGTTCCATATCGATAATTTTGAATTTTTTCAATCTAAATTTCACCTTGGACTACTTACCGATGATTTTGACCTTGTTTTGCATGTTACAAGCATGAGAAGGATATTGCACCATCAGTGGAGATCTCCCAATGACATGGACATTAGCTCTTCACAAGTGCAAAATGATGAATACCACATTCAATCTACAACAATACAACATTAGGTTGTTTCTTTCCTTGCTAACAATTCTGAAGCTTATCAATTTGATTATGGAAGTTTAGGAAAGACAACTTGCATATGGAATGATCATGGTTTTAATGAATTACCTCAATTGTTGATTATTCCTGATTATGAGGTTGAATTTGAATGTTGCATTTCTAAGATTTATATTGTTGAGTATAAAGATAAGTTTGCATTCTTAAGGACTGTTACCTTCACCTTATCGCTTGTCCATGCACTAAAAAGACAAATAGGTGTAGGTCTTAGTTTATCATATATGGTTATGAGTCATTTTGTGTTTCTTTGTACATACTGTTGATTTGAATAAATGTAGCTTGCTCTACTTTCTTTAAGTTTTCTTTTTTGCTTTGCTTACTTTAGATTAGATTGCATTAGTTTAGGTTTGATTTGGATTTTCTTTGGTTTTGGGTCATTTTCTTTTTGCATTGCTTCTCCAGTTTGGTGCCCCTCTTCTTTCTCTTGGGGATGTTTTCATATGCACTACGACCGTTTTACTACCTGGGACTGTTTCTAAGTATTTTATTGATGGACTTTAATCATGTCTTTGGAATTACTAGTTAAGATCTTCTATTAGCGTCAAGTGGTCTAAATTGTTGATTTGAAGAGGATGGGTCATTGGTGTGATTTGAAACTAAAGTATTCTGAAATCTTATATCTTTTATACACTTTAAGAATTCCGAGGTTACTGTTTGACTCCTTGCAAGGTCTGGTCAAGTGAAAAAAGTTTATATTCTACTTCAGCACCACAATGGTTCTCAAAACTGAGTGTAAGCTTCATTTCTTACAAGGTGAAAGGGAAAGCTTAACATTTCTTAAAGGAATATAAAACAAAATATCAAAAAATCAAAAGAAACTTCACCTTATTAGGAGTATCCTAGTATCTCTACCAAGGCTATGGATGCTTGGCTGGAAGTAGAGCTGTGTTGGGGAGTACCACAGTGATACCCTCGTTGGGGCTATGGATGCCTAACTTGCAGTGAGGCTCTATCCAGGATGCTTTTGGAGCTAGAATCCTTACATAGCTTAATTAAACTGAGTTTGGTTTTTGCAGTGACTTGAGAAGGGAAATGAACTCACTTATACACACTTGGATTCTGAGTTTATGGAAGGTTCATTCTACCTTTGTTTTTGATTCTTTGATCTTACATTTTGATTTTTTTTCCTGATATGGAGATCAAAACTAGAGATTCTAGGTTCATGACTCTTGTTCTTCATCAAAATGCTCTAGAGCATTTTCCCAGCGGAGTCGCCATTTGTTGTGCAGTTTTTGCACACATGCCCCACTAAAAGTAGGGCCCCCCTTTTGATCTGGTCTTTGATTCCTTTTGGTCCTTTGATTATTGAATTTGGTCACTTTGAGGTGTTCAAATGATCCCTTGAAGTTTTGCATTGAAAATCCTCAGTTCTGGACAAAATCTGGGTTTTTCCCTATTTTCAGGAATTTCCTCCCTGGGCAAAATTCCTCGGCTTCCTTGAGAACCCGATGAGTGGAATTTGCATTGTGCTTCAGAGATTTCAGCACTTCATGGAATTCCATGTACATCAGAATTCTTTGAAAATTATTCCACCTCCTTGGAGCCTCAAAACTTTTTTGAAAATGAGAAAATTGTAAAAATAGATGAATTGACATCGCATCATTTCATGGGTGGTTTGGTTTATTGCTAAGGTTCTTGAGATTAATTTATTGGCTTATGTTTGTCAATGCAATCTTGGAAAATGGAATTTTCAGTCACTATGCTTATTCTCATTCTGTCATAGGTGTGAGAAAGCTAGTTTATATCTAGGTGTTTCAGAGATCTTTTGTTGCATTCCACTTCTTTGATTTTGAATTTGGGATTTCTCTGTAACTAAACTTGGAGATGATTTAAGAAACTAAATTTGTACGCATTTCACTGCAAATTTTGAGTCATTTCATATAATGGTGTCCTACTACATACTAGCTTACATAGATCATTACTGGAATCTTAGCATAAACAGATCGGTTGTCAATTTAAATGCAAAAGGCTAAAATATGATGATTATGGGATTTGTGTTTGTGTTTCAATGTTGATTGAGTTTTGTAGGATTTCAATATAAAACCAAATAGGTATATCATATTGCTTGCAAAATTTTAGGGATAAAGGTTGAGGTGATGGTTTTAGCATTCAAAATGGAAAATATTTGCTACAAGTGATCATGATACAATAGAGATAATGGTAGGATGCGAGAGTATATAATGACATGGACCATTTATACATGCAAAAAGTGCTTTCAGAATAAGGGAGTAATTATGTAGCTAGTACAACACTGAGATATGGCTTGTTAGTGTTCTAAAGTCAAGTGATGCAGGCTCGCATGGTTTTACACTTTGATTGAGTATATTTGGAACTTTATGAATTGCATGCTGCTATAAAGATCAACTCATAGCATTTTGGGCCACATGTGAAAGGAATATTTTGCTAACACCACCAAGTCGTTGGGACAAGAACATGCAAAATAATTCATAGTTCTCATATATTAAGAGAATGGAAAATTGTGACACTCATGAAGAAGGGGTGCACTAAAAGAAGTTGGAGTTCAACGACATCTTCAAAGATCGGCAAAGGGAATTAACAAAAGAAGTAGTTTTCAGAGAATTCGGAAATGCTCAGAATTCTCGAGAGATGGAGGTACTTCAGGAAAATCTGATGGTGGGGGAATTCCCCGAAGGTTGAAAATTTTTGAGGAATGAAGAGCAGGGTGTATGGCTTGAAATGCGGTGTCAGGAGTTGGAAATCTGCAATAGGGTTGGCACGATGATTTTATTCAAAGTATGAATTTGAAACCTGCAAGTAAGGGAAACTCACAATGTTATGAAAATGAAAGTCTTAGGTATTCTATTCTATGGCAGAATTCACGAGATGAATAGGCTCTCAGAAAAAATTGAGCATATAGGAATTCCCCGAAAGGAGTGAGCATTGGAGATTTCATCATTGGCCACAACGTCGAAGATTCATAGTGTGGATGAAAATTCCTGAAGACACAAAAATTCTTGAAGACACTAAAATCCCCAAAGTGTCATATTTCTCGATGATATCAAATCCACGAGAGCCTCATTTCCCCAAAAGAGAAATCTCCAAACAATTGAAATTCTCAAAGAAGTAATGGATTATGACGCATCCAAAAATTTCATGAGTTGTCATTTTATGAGACCTTGAGTGCAACAAAAAATGAGGCACATTCGGTGTGGTATGGTCGATTGAATAAGAGCATGTAGATGGACAAAAAAATGAAGGATGTGGGTTGGGCATTTCGCTATGCCTGGGATCCTAAAAGTATAGATCCAGAAGTCAGACTAAATGATGATATGTTGAGACAATATTTGATGAAGACATGAGGATGGATGACAAGATTTCTATTGTATGGAA
Source organism: Sequoia sempervirens (assembly GCA_007258455.2). Taxonomy (NCBI): domain Eukaryota; kingdom Viridiplantae; phylum Streptophyta; class Pinopsida; order Cupressales; family Cupressaceae; genus Sequoia; species Sequoia sempervirens. Next base: position 1,495 of record VDFB02275929.1, on the reverse strand, counting down.
CAAGATCCCATGACATTTAAAATATTGATATTCCTTGAGCGACTGCAACATGAGCACATGAAGGAATTAGGCATCGAAAAGTTTGTTAGAGTTTGCATCACCGACATAATATGGAAATAAGTTGATGTTGCATTGAATGAGTTGTAAATCCACTACTTCGAGGCATAGTGTGTTCATGACAATTCTGATGTCCATGCAAATGTAATGTGCAATTTAGTCAGAATTGTTGAATAAGCACAGTGATATCCTGTGAAAGTGAATTCATTGGAAACTAAGACTCCCTGGGCATGAGGTTGATGAAGTATAAATGTGGAAGGAATGATAAATACTAAGGGTATGTGCAAACAATGATGTTCAGGGACAATTCGTCATGTCTTGAATAACAAAGGTATCGATGGTATAACATGGATGATTAAGATTATGTTTGTTCATAGCTATAGAGATATGGGTAAAAAAGAATAGTTCTGGACACAAAATAACATCTCCAGAGATGGCAACAATCAAATAAAGTGGAGGAATCTAAAAGACGCTAGGGTTCATAGAAAACGTTAGACCATGGAGAATTATATTTTGTTCTAGCCAAAAGGGATATCATGTAAGGATGCAATAAAGAATTTGTGGCATGCAGGTAGATGAAAGGAGAATTAAACTGACATGAATGATAAAGCTTCTAATAAGCAGGATGGTCATGATCAGAATATAAGTGACAAGGGTGGATTGAGTGGCAGATTATGTCACTTTAGATTAATCCTTGATCTCTATCTTACTTGTTGTAGTTTCCTTTAGGATTTTATGAATCTACTTATGATTGATGCATGTTTTGTAGGGATGATATGCTCATTTCGGTTGCAAGGGAGAGTTCAATCTTGGATATGGCCTGTCATAATGAAGATTTGTTCTTGATTAATGTCGATATTACAAAATGAAATATCTACATAAGAAAATGTGCAAAGGGAAGAATTCAACTGTTTAAGAAGGTCTCACATATGGAAGTGTGTCCAAAGGAGCTACTAGGAGGATTTTAAATTTGAATTCAACTTAAAATCAAATGTGGAGGCCTTCATCAAAATCTGTGCCCTAGTTGTATGCCATCTGGAAGATGTGTTTCAAACAAGGAATGAAATGTGATGCTATTTCCATGCTCCAATAGGCATCTTTCATCCATGTCAAGGTGGCATGCTAGTGTTTTCTCATTTCTCAATGTTACAACTAAATTTTCTCATTGGATGTACCAGAATTTTCAAACCCTAATGTAACTTCATGATGCTTCAAGATGAGAAATCTTAGCCATTGGATTGATTTGATCATGGCCATTGATTTGAAAATGTAAAATTTATAAAAGGCCATTGCCTTCTCATTTTGAGGGGGTGGTAGAAGTCAGAAGACTAGAGTAGAAGAATTAGATTTAGGAGCAAGTAGGGTGGTAAAAGTAAGAATTAGAGCTAGGAGTATTTCATTTTGAGCAAATGATGTAACACAGAACACTAGAATTGTT